>JAVJGI010000014.1:2056087-2122157 GCA_035590275.1 Ibycter americanus | reverse complement strand
CCACAATGCCCGCCCTAAGGGAGGGCCTTTCCTGGAATCCGCGCCTGTTCCCAGACATCCGCTTTCTTCCGCCATGCCTCTTTCCCGACATCATGGCCACTCCCTTGGGCATCCCCTACACTGGAATAACCCAGTTTTATCTCCATAGGAAAGTCTGTTTGGTATGTGCTGCGCTGCAGTGGTCAATCCCCCACTGCCACCGAGGTGTCTGTGAGGAGAAGGAAAAAGGTGCAAGGGTTGAGGTGGGGAGAGCTCAGTCTGGAAGATGTGACAAGGCAGACATCAAAAGTCACAGGAGAGTGCAGGACCATTCCTTCAATCAAAGGTTTCTGCGTTCAGCACTAATTAACTGTAAGGAGTAAAGAGGAATCAGACTACAGGGGGGGAAATTCGGCGGTGTCTAGGAACTGGTGGCAGTGATCTCAATGCATTCCAGCCTGCAGTACTGATTTTTCATTCAAGTTCCATTTTCCCAGAGCTGAGGGAACTTAAAGGCAGAGGGAATTCAGGAACAAGGGAACAAGGAAATTGCAAAGTTAGGATGTGTTTTGAACAAGTTCAGCTAATGGCAGAGCCTGGTCCCCTGCATGCCTGCAGGCAAGGACAGCTGTGATTAGGGTGGAGCACTGAAAGCTGCAGCTAAAGCACCATGGACAAAGTGAAATGAAGCTGTTAAGTAGAGAAATCGGATAAAAGCAGACAAAGGCATCTGCCCCTCTGCATGGAGAAGAAAGGCCCATGCCTTCCTGAGAGAAAGGCAACCAGAGAACTTTATTTTTTAATGTAATTTAATTGATAGCTGAGGAGGATGGAAAGTAGCTTCTACTAAGAACGGAAAACAAATACAGCGGCTGGTCTGGGTAATTTGCATGAGGGAAGAGCATCTCTGAGTTGGCTGAAGAGGTCTTTGGCCTATTCTGCCAAACTTTTATGAGTCCTGGCATGCTGCGGTGACTGCAGACACTTCCTCAGGCCATTACTTTAGCAAGAAAGTACGATGATGTGATTAGCTGCAGATTGCTTAGCCTGACGTCAATGCTCAGCAGAATGCCCAAGAAGTTAACAAGAGATTTGGTCAATAAAGAATTAAAGGATTGGAATCAAATTAAATTATGGCAATCAACGTGGCTTTGCAGGAAATGTCTCTTGTCAAACAAACCTGATTTCATTTTCTGATGAGATAACACGTTTAGTTAATCAACGTGTGCATGTGCGTGTGTTTGAGTAGGGTACACAGAGTTATCTACAGTGTGCCTCCACCACACTGCTTTCAGGTGGATGAGGAACTGTATGATTAAGAGACCTCAAAATGAAGGTGTCAGAACCATCATTACAAAAAGCTTGTGTTTCTGCAGGGTTGCCACAGTGGCTGGCTCTAGACCAGAATTCATTCCATACAACTTTCATCATATGTCCCAAAACCAGCACAAATTGTGTCTCAAATAGTGCTGGGGAAAGGCAAATTATGCAGAGAAGTATAGAGAGATTGGAAGACTTGGTCGTTCAAGGGAACTGCCTGCAACAAGCTAAATATCAGGGTAAGGAGAGTTGGGCGGATTTTCAGAGTGGAGCACTGTATCCTGGAGAACAGAGGCCCTGGAAAGCAGCTGACAGCACACTGAGAGGGTAACACTGGGACCCAAAGGGCTAGTGCAATTTTGGATGCATCAGAGGGAAATGGAAGAAGTTAAATTTTTTCAAAAAAGGTGTTGAAATCTTGGAGATGTGCAAAAGAAACCTTCTCAATAAGACAGATAGTAGAACAGGTGAGTGGAGATGAGAAACTTGCAGTGCTCTAGGTCTTTAGTTTATCAGGAATAACTCCTTGGTCATGGGAAGTACATACCTTCATGCAATGACGGTACGCTGCCATGAAGGGCTCTCTGGCCAAGCATAGGAAGGTGGAGGAGGATGCTGTGGCTGGGAGGAGTAGACAGGCAACATCAAATGGGAAGAAAAGCACATGGTTATAACACTAAGGATGATTAGTACTTCAGGCAAAAAATCAAGGGATGAAGGTTCTCTGTCTCTGAAAGTCCACATGCACTACTGCCATTTCTTCCAGGAAAGCATGCTTTAGCAAATCCTGTGTTCTTGGGCTGCAGGGAGGAAGAAATGGGTGTAACACCACTGTTTTTTGACAAGACAGTATTCTGCATTAGTTTGACCTTCAGTCTCATGGAGGGATGAGTGTGGAGAAAGGATAGTACCATTTTAATTGTACTGTCCTTGACTGCAGCTAGCAGGTAGAGGCTGCAAATGATGCTTGTGTCCTTTTAGTGCCAGGTTACAGTTTGGATCATCATTTTTCTGGCTGCAGTTTCTCTCAGCCCAGTTTCACCATGGACATGCTGTCCAGGTGCGGCTTCTGCATAACCCAAAGTAGCAACAGGATGGAACTTGTGTGACCTGGACCCATATGCCCAGTCCTCTCTCTGAGCAGGGCATAAGGAGGGAGGTCTTGCTTGCAAATCCTTGCAGCAAGGTCATAAGCCCTGCCATCACATTGCTGATGAACGCTGGGCAAGGGCCAAAGAACCTGGGGTCATTATGCCCCAATCCTGCCCCCTGATACTGGCAATAGTGGCTGGAAGCTACAACAGGGCAGGACACCATGGTGCCAGCCTTTAGACAGACACACATATGTCAAAAGCTAGAGGTAAATCAGAACTGGAATGAGAAGCAGAAGGGAAGGAAGCCCCACACAAGCAATAGGACAGCCAGGCCTCTCCAGTGATGTATCCTCTGGAAAGCACTGACCACAGCATCAGTTTAAAAAGCCTGGCTTGTAGATAATAGGTTCTGGAAGTTTTTCCCCGGATAAAAACAAAAAAATTGTGTGATGCTTGAGAACTGCAGCATGCACAGTTTTATGATCAAACTGATGGCAGCAAAATCCCAACCTTTCTGTCACTGTTACAGGGACAAAGGTGTGGCTTGGCCCACTTGTGTCATGTCAACCACCAACCGATCCAACACCAACTCTTCGCCTTTTCTCCTGACGGGCATCCCTGACCTCGAAGCTCTCCACATGTGGATTTCCATCCCATTCTGCTTTACATACATCATGACCTTGCTGGGAAACAGCATGGTCCTTCTTACTGTGAAGCTGGGTAAAAACCTCCATGAGCCTATGTACTCTTTCATTTCCATGTTGGCTGTCATCAACCTCATCTTCTCAATTGCTGTAGTTCCCAAAATCTGAGTGTATTCTGGTTGGATTCAAGAGAGATTGGTTTTGAGGCCTGCTTCATCCAGATGTTCTTCATCCACACATTTACAGTAGTGGAGCCAGGGGTGCTTCTGGCAATGTCCTTTGACCAGTATATAGCCATCTGCAACCCCCTGAGATACCACATCATCCTTACAAGCTCAAAGATGATCCTGCTGTCTCTGGCCAGGGGAACTGGTGTCATGACACCTTTAATATGTCTCCTCATCAGCTTACCCTACTGCAAAACCTGAGTCATCCCTCATTCCTACTGTGAGCACAGGGCTGTGGTGGAGCTGGTCTGTGCCAACCCACCTGTCAGTGATCTCTACAGCCTCATCGTGGCAACGCTATTGGTGGGGACAGACTGTCTTCATCACCTTCTCCTATGGTATGATCCTCAGGTCTCTGATGAGGCTGCCATCCCAAGAGGCTTGTCTTAAGACACTCAGGACCTGTGGGTCCCATGTTTTCATCATCCTGCTGTTTTATATAGGTGGCCTACTCTCCATGTATCTGCAGATGTTCTCTTCAAGCTTGGCACCTCGCATCCAAGTCCTGGTGGCTGGTTTCTATTTGATGGTCTCTCCCGTGCTCGGCCCCCTCATTTACGGCATAAAGATGCAGCGGATCCAGGAAGGGATCTTCAAACTGCTGGGGCAGTTGACAGGACTCAGCATCTCACAAGCTGAGAGAGGGAGGCACCACTAGAAAATAATTTATCCCATCCTAGAATAGGTGTGAAGTTAAGTGCAATGAATTATCCCCCAGAAATATCCATCTCTCTACAGTGACTAGAAAGGGAACCTGGACCAGATGCCTAATGCTGAGATGGCAGTAGCTTATTAACATGAAATTAATGGGCCAGTCCTAATGGGTTCTGGGTGACTGCCCTTTTGGCCAATGCACTCCTGTTTGCCAGGATATCACCTGGGAATGTTACTTCACAGTAGCTCTCTGATCTCGCTAACAGTGTTTCAGTCCCTGTGGCACATGGCTGAGGTGCCCCACAGACCGAGATGCCTCAGCCAGAGAAGACAGTTCAGTCCACCAAGCACCAGTGAGATGATACCACAATGCTTACTGCCTCAGGTCCCATGCGGAGGGGAGAAGAGGATGCTCTGACCCCTTCCCTGCTCACAAGGGGTGGGAATGGCTCCCCCAGTGTTTCCTCCACCTGTCCATGCAAAAAGTATCTGCTTGCCGCTTCTAACCAGAAGTCAGACCAGAGTATCTGAGAAATGTTGTGGCTACCAGAATCTCCAGGGAGAGGAGTCTGTTTTAATCAAAGGCTAAGTTAAACATTCACTGCAGTGGTCTCAGGCATCACCTCCCACTGCAAATTATGACCAGGACCACATGCACATCAATGCAAAGGCAACATGGTAAGGTGAAGTGTTGCAAGTTCTCCTACAGGTGTTTGCAAATCCAACAAAGCAAACACAAGGAGCCATGAGCTGACCCAAGTGTCAGCGCTGCAGGAATCAGCTGGAAAGGAGGAACCCAGAATGGGGATGGTGTTTTGCCTAGAAGCAATTGCTGCTGCGTACGCTGAGCTCAGAAAACCACTCAGAAATCTAAAGCAAAAGCTGTTTGCTATTCCTGACATAACCTACGGTTACAGGTGCAAGAATGATCACAGATCACTCTAGGAAATAGAGTTACTTCATAATTCTGCAAAGAGTGAATGCAGATTTATCACCCTCTTTGGAGGGAGGGTGGTCTACTCAAGAAGTAAGGAAAAGAAAATGCTTCCTGTAAAATGTGATGCATTCATCTTCCTTCCTTCCTTCCTTGCTTTCTAGATCATCCAAATCTGTCTCAAAACCAACATAAATCACCAGACTCCCACTGATACGCATCAGCTGGAAAACGTCAGAGAATCGTAGAATCATAAAATATCTCAAACTGAAAGGGACCCATAAGGATCATTGAGTCCAATGCCCTGCTCCTCGCAGGACTGTCTAAAACTAAACCGTATGACTGAAAGCATCGTCCAGATGCTCCTTGAATTCTGTTGTATTTAGCCTTGAAGGTTATTGTATATTGTATATGTAACGTGTATACTAATCTTGGCTATGAAAGTTTACGTTAGACATGTTTTTAAAAAGCCTACTAGGACGTGTTCAGCACTTGAACAGGTTGTTTGGAAAGGAGGCAATCCACCACTGGAGAACCTTAGACAAGCATCTTGCCGATCCTGCTGCAGGGCAGGAGAAAGGGCCAGGGGACCTCTGCAGGCCCTCTGGCACTGAGCATTGACAGGGTTTCAATAAACCCACAGGGAATTGAAACTGGGAACATTTTGCTGTGCAGAAAAGGGCAGCATGTAGAGTGCTCCCAGCTTGTATGACAAAGGTTCCATATATGTTCTTACAACCTCTGGCTGTGTTTCTTGTCACTTCCTCGGTCAGCAAGGCAAACAGGGGGTTTATCACCACTCAGGACCAGTACAGCTGTCAGTGATGATGTTGCACAACGTGCTCTCTGCTATCGATGCCATCGAAGAGATGCTTCTGCCTTCGTTGAACACTGCCAGAGATCAGTGCATGACTCTGGGCAGGGGGACTTTGAGAAAGCAAAGGACTGAAAACTAAATGCAATCTTTTATGTCTCTGCTTCCTGCTCTCTGCATCAACAACACCTACAGGATGATTTTTCCACGAATAAAAAAAAAAGTGAAAATCTCAAAACTTCATTTCCAACAGAAACCACAGGTGAGCTCTCAGCCTGCCACCTCCCACCCTCCCACACACAGAAAAGCTCAAGCAATGTGAGTGATGACCAACTTTACCCCTGTCCCCAACCATGCATCATAACCAGTGCTCATCTCAGCCACCAAGATGTCTAAAAAGAAAAAAAACTATCTCAAGATACTATGAACTTGGTCCAGAACCACTGGCACGGGACACCAATGGAAGGAGCCTGGCTCCAGCCTCTTGGTACCCTTCCTTTGGGTATTTATGTAAATTAATAAGATCCTCCTGAGCCTTCTCTTCTCCAGGCTGAGCAGTCCTAGCACTTTCATAGCAAAAATGCTCTAGCCCTCCAGCGGCTTTGTGGCCCTTGGCTGGACTCTCTCCTCTAAGTCCATGTTTCTCTCATACTGGGGAGCCCAGCACTGAACCCAGTACTCCACATATGGCCTCTCCAGTGCTGAGCAGAGGGGAAAGATCATCTCCCTCAACCTGCTGACAATGCCTCTCCTGATGTAGCCCAGGACACCACTGGCCATCTTTGCTCATGGTCAACTCAGTGTCCACCGGTGCCCCCAGGTTCTTCTCTGCCAAACTGCTTTCCATGCAGGTGGCCCCAGCCTGTGTTGGTGCCTGGGCTTGTTCCACAGTCCTGGCAGGACTTTGCACTTCTCCTGCTTGAACTTCATGAGGTTCCTGTTGGCCCATTTCTCCATCCTACCAAGGTCACTCTGGACACCAGCACACCCATCAGGTGAACCAGCCACTGACACAGAATGGCCGGGGTTGGAAGGGACCTCTGGAGACCAACCCCCTCCTAAAGCAGGTTCACCCAGAGCTGGTTGCACAGGATCTCATCCAGGCAGGTTTGGAATGACTCCAGAGAAGGAGACCCCACAGCCTCTCTGGGCAGCCTGTCCCGGTGCTCTGTCACCCTCACAGTAAAGAAGTTTTTCCTCATACTCGGGTGAAAGTTCCCGTGTTGCAGTTTGTTCCCATTGCCCCTTGTCCTGTCGCTGGGCATCACTAAAAAGAGCCTGGCCCCGTCCTCTTGGCACTCACCCTTAAGATATTTGTAGGCATTGATGAGGTCCCCTCTCAGTCTTCTCCTCTCCAGGCTGAACAGGCCCAGCTCTCTCAGCCTTTCCTCCTAAGGGAGATGCTCCATCCCCTCATCATCTCTGTAGCCTCCACTGGACCCTCTCCAGTAGTTCCCTGTCTCTCTTGAACTGGGAAGCCCAGAATTGGACACTCCTCCATGTACTTTAGATGTGCAAGCATGGAAAGGTTGGTCCTAGCTGAGGAGGCATCCTACCAGTGGTGATCAGGACATGGTCCCCAGTACTCATGATTTCACTGAGAAAAGACCCACCGACTTGGCTGTTTGCAGAGGGGACCCCACAAGGCTTTGCTGCTGGGCACAGGGCTACAGTAGCAGGGGGGCTTGGGGTGTCCCTGTCACTGGAGTTCTGCTCATGACACCGAGCAGCTCCCAGTGTGTGATTTCCCCATTGCTGCTGGCTGGGGTATCTCCCCTGGACCCAGGCTCCACCGAGGAGCCCCAAGGAAAGAGGCGTTTTCTCTTGTTTACCTGCAAAGTAGCCACGAGCAAAACAGACAGATGCATCACAGCTGAGTAATTAGCCTCAGGACACTTCCAGCTATTAGCCATAACTCACTTGCTAATTTTTAATCTCTCCTTCGGGTGAAGTGTCCAAAGAAAACAACAGTTTAACCGTGTGAGTGCTGGCCAGGGGTAGGTGCTCAACAGCAGGGCTGTTCAGAGATGGGCAGTGTTGGGGGGACACAGAGACCTCTGCAAAGGCTCGTGTGTTTGGGCAGCAATACCCAGCCCCGGCTCCCAGTCTCTGCTCCCTCCATTGCTGGCTGCAGAGTTGTATAGCCATTGGTGTGAGGCCAGCACCCCTGAAGCACCACGGCACCTGGAGATGGGGACACTGATCCAGCTGCAGCTCCCTGGCCAGTGCTGGTGCAAACTCCTTGAATGCACCAGCAATACACAGACCTGTCTGCGGGACAGGATGAAAGAGCTGGCTGAGCATGCCCAAATTAAAAGGTTTCAGCACATACTGCCCCTGGCAATTCCAGTACTGGCTGCCTGGGGCCCCAGGTTGGGCACAGACTCCAGCTCCCACCCATCCTCCTGCCTGTTCACCCCCTGCCTGCACCAGCCCAGAACCTGCACCATTCCTTCCCACCAGAGCCCATGCCCCAGCCTCAGACCACTCTCCAAATTAGCGTATATTTTCATCCCAGCTAAATTAACACTGTTCAGCAGCATTTCCTCACAAGGCTGTAGCATACAACCCTTCTTGGGATCTACAGCTCAAAAGGTCCCTTTTGGAAACGTGACCCAAATTTGAACTCTGGGCACTGGGTGCTGGAGGTGCCACTGGAACAGGTTTTCCTCATTTTACCGTGGCATTTTCAGCCCCTAAAAATGTCCCAGCTCTGGGGCTGGGTTTTGGGGAGGGTGGCTCTGATTTTTACAGACCTCTGAAAAGTTTGGACTTGGCTGCCATTCTTCGTACCAGGCAGCTGCCTCATGGACCCAGGGGAGCTGCACGAAGTCGGCAGCCGCCCCAAGCGTGGGGCACTGGAGCAAACTCCCCAGCACTAGGAGGGGGTTTAGGGATCCCCACAGACCATCCCAGCAGAATCCCTGCCTGGCCATAGCAGGCATTGGGGAAAACGAGGCACGGTGGCCCAAACATGCCTCCCTTTGCAAAGGGGCAAGACGGCCATGCAGGGCTTGGGGCAGGGAGTTGGAAAGGAGTTAATTAGTGGGGAGGGGGAGGGTCTGGAAAGAGGGACTGGCATCCTGCGGCCAGGTGTCTCCCCACGGTGTGATGACTGGGGGATGCTGGGATGGTCACCTCACCCCAATGCCACCAGCCCTGGCTCCAGCCAAGAAACTGATGCAAAAACCCCAGGGAAGCATCATCAGTTGCAAATCCGCTAATTGGCCCCTCAGCAGCAAGCTGGAGGGGGCGGGGTGGGGGGGAGAGTAGGGAGACCAGGAGCCGCAACAGCCCAGCCACCAGCAATCAATCCCTCTGTGGCCCTGTGCTGTAATCACCATCCAGCTCGTTAGCACTAATTGAACTACTCCCAGGAAGGGAGCCTGATGGAAAAAAAAAATACTAAACAAAGTTCAGTTGCTTTTAACTTTGACTTGTTTTAAATCCCAAGGAAGAAAATAAGTCGGAGAGCGTGAGGCACCTTGGAGGAATCTCTTGCCTCCTTGTGTCACCAGCCACATGGCTGAAAATCTCTGCCCAGGGCAAGGGGACGGTGCAGGAGTTGCTTGCCAAGGCTAATGGCATGTGCCCTTCTGCAGGCAGGATCATGTCCCTGGGGTGGGCTGTGCTCGGCTCACCACCACCAGAGTGATGCTCCCTCACAAAACACTGTGCCCAGCTCTGCTGCAGTGGGGTGCTGGAGCGTCCCAAACCCGGGAGCAATTTTTCCCCAAGCCAGGAACCTGTTCCCCCCTTGCCGGGGGCTCACGCTGAGCACATTGGGTGCAAGGGACCAAGCCGTGCTCTGGCTTCTGCTGCCCAAGGCCACCTCTTCCCCAGCATGAAATTCTGAGGGTGCCCTGATGTTAGTCCTCACTGCCCCCGTTTTTGGGGTGCTTGTGACCTACAGCCACACCAGTGGTGTGCAACTCAGGGCAGTGCTGTGGGGGTGTGAGGGAGCTCCCTCGCACCTCAGGTCATGCAACACAGGAGGGTGCAGGGGGGGAAGCCTTGACAGCCCTCCTTGCTGCGAGGGTCGTGGGGCAGCTCTTGATGCTGCTCTGAAAGCAACTCCCCAGCAAAACCCTTCAGCTTGTGCCTCCCAAAACCCAAATCTCCTCTCCACCGGGACAGCCCTGCTCTGAGTACAGACGTTGCTCAGCAACCCTGTGGTGCATAAAACACTCTGCACCCTGCACCAGGCACTGTGCACCATTCACCCTGTACCCTGCATCGTTGTCCTGGTTTTGGCTGGGATAGAGTTAATTTTCTTTTCAGTAGCTGGTGCAGCGCTGTGTTTTGGATTTGGTGTGAGAGCAATGTTGATAGCACACTGATGGTTTTAGATGTTGCTGGGTGATGTTTTTACTAAGTCAAGGACTTTTCAGCTGCTCAGGCCCTGCCAGCGAGAAGCTGGAGGGGCACAGGAAATTGGGAGGAGACACAGCCAGGACAGCTGACCCGAACTAGCCAAAAGAATGTTCCAGACCATAGAATGTGATGATAAGTCTATATAAGCTGGGGGAAGAAGGAAGGGAAGGGACGTTCAGAGTCATGGCATTTATCTTCCCGAAGAACCATTACACATGATGGAGCCTGGCTGTCCTGGGGATGGCTGAGCACCTGCCTGCCGATGGGGAGTGGTGAATTAATTCCTTGTTTTGCTTTGCTTGTGCACACAGCTTTTGCTTCACCTATTAAACTGTCTTTATCTCAACCCACGAGTTTTCTCAGTTTTACTTTTCCAATTCTCTGCCCCATCCCACCCAGGGTGGAGAAGCAAGCGAGCAACTGTATGGGGCTTAATTACTGTCTGGGGTTAAACCACAACAACAGTGTACCATGCACTCTGCACTCTCCTCCCCCAGGGTCTGATGCCCTGGAGCTACTTCAGGAGCACAGCCAGTAGAAGACAACCTGCCAGCTGGTCTGGACTGGGATGGGGAGGTCTTGCAGCCCCTATCCCAGCCACCCTGTGCTTTCCCCAGCACTGTGCCTGGCTGTGCAACCAGCTGCCCTTGCAATGGGTCCAATGTCATCAGGCCTTTCCTGAGCTGGTTCAAAGCCAGGTCCCAGCAGAAAGCAAGCTGCAGAGCAGTCCAGGGTGGGTTTCTTCAGGGCCATGGAGGCAGCAGCAGGAGCTAAGCGCATTGGTGAGAGGTCTGTTGGCCATCTCTCCCTCCTGCTCCCATCCCCACTGGTAGACTGGGACAAGCCCCAGCAGGTCTGGGCAGCTGAGAGGTGGCCAAGGGGACAGGACTGGTGTGGCAGCGGTCAGGAAGAGAGTCTGAATTGCAAAATGCCCCCATTGCCCTGGGCAGGCAGAATCCCAGAGCCTAATATCGTGGGAATAGGGTGTCCTGGGTACACCCAGAGCATTTTATCCTGGGGGAAACAGAGGGGCAAGACCAGAGGGTGGTCTGAGCCTGTGAATGGCTGCAGGGAGCTGCTGAGCTGAGCCCCTGGTACCGCAGTCACGGGGGATTTTGCCGGCCACTGTCCCCAAACTGTCCCATCATACTGCCTCAGGCTGAGCCCACCAGAGCCATGCAAGCCCAGGAGCAGGGGATTTGCTGGTGAACCAGTTTGGCAATGGGCAGTGTACGAGGCAGTGTGCATCCTCCAGGTTATGGCTGGCCCCTGGCCCCCGCAGAGTCCTACGTACCCAGCTCACGGCTGCTGAAGTGAAACAGACCCTGGGGTCTGTCGGAGCCACCTGCGCTGCTGGGATGGTGCCCTGAAGCTCCTTCCACGCTCAGATGGTGGATCCCAGGGAGGGACAATGTCACACATACCCTGACACTATGTCAGCCCCTCTGGCAGAGGGGCAGGGGTCCCAGCCTGGACACCGAACCCTCTCAGCCCCATAGTGGGGCTATGCAAAGCTGAGCTCCTGGAGCAGATTTTCTCCCTGCTCCGAGATTTGCACTGCTGGAAGGTGAGCCAGGAGGACGGTGGCATTTGAACTGCCAGCAGGCAGGCTGGGAGAAGAGAACAGCAGGCAAGCTCCGGTGGCAGCAGAAGCACATGCCCCGTCCGGAGTTGCAGGAGCAGCGAGAGCAGAGATGCCCAAACCTGCCAGCTCTGGGCTGGTGGGCTAGCAAAGGCCATGGGTGCAGTTTCAAGTGTAGTGGGGTGCGTGTGTCTGGGTGACACCTTGCACATCTCCCAACACCTCTCTGGTAAGATGTGGCCCTTCCAAGCTGCCAGCGCCCCTGCAAGGGTGGTCATGGCTTCGTTGCTCTGCTAATTGGTGACTGGAGAGCCCGGGGAGGGCAGCCCTTCCCTGCTGCAGCCGCTGCTTGCACTGCCAGGCTCTCTGGGAAGGAAAAAACAGCAGTGAAAGCGTCTGCAAAGCTCTTCCCACTGCGCCGGGCGAACAGCGAGCAGGCGCCGGGCAGCCCTGGGGACATCGCGGTGGCAGCGGGGACGGCACCAGCGTGGAGCGCGGGAGGCACCTCCTGGCCAGAGGCAGCACTGCCAGCCCCTGCCAACACTGTCACCTCCCTGCCAACACTGCCACCTCCCTGCCACTCCCTGTCCCCTCTCTGCAACCCCCTGCCACCACTCTGCCACCCCCTGTCACCTCCCTGCCCACCCCATCACAACCCTGCCACCTCCTGCCGCCTCCCTGCCACCCCCCTGCCCAGCCCCTGCCGCCCTGTCACCAGTCTGCCACTTCCTGCCACTTGCCTGCTACCCTCTGTCACTTCCTTGTCACCTCCCCGCCACCCCCCTGCCACCCCTTCTCACCTCCCTACCCAGCCCCCACCACCCCTCCACGTCCCTGCCACATCTGCTACCCGTGTCACCTCCGTGCCACCTGTTTCCACCTCCCTGCCAACACTGCCACCTCCCTGCAAAACCCTGCCACCACCCTGCCACTCCCTCTCGCCTCCCTGCCCAGCTCCTGCTACCCCATCACCTCCCTGCCACCTCCTGCCACATCTCTGCCGCATCTCTGCTATCCTCTTCGACCCTCTGCCACCTCCCTCTCACCTGCTGCCACCTCCCTGTCACTGTGTTGGCAGGAGAGGGAGGTGGCAGCAGCAGTGGCATGATCACAAAGGCATTGCTCTCTTCAAGACAGAGCAACAGCCTCAAGGATGATCCCACCCAGCCGCTGCAGCTTGGTGCTGCACATCCCAGGACCAGTGAGGCGGACGATGAGGTGCATGCTGGAGGAGCATCGTGTCTGCCACCCACTGTCCCACCAGCTGGGATGCTGGGATGCTCGCAGAGCTCTGCAGAGCTGGTCCACAGCCGGGATCTCTTCACCCTGATGATCACATAGATCAAGGGAGTAGGATTTATTTTTTTAAATCCTCAGTGGAGAGCTGACTAGTATGCCTGCTGCCTCGGTGAGAGCAGCAACAGCAGGAACAGAAATTGCTGATGTCTTGCTCTTTCCAAATTCGCAGCCCTTGGGCCCTGCAGCCCTGGTGAGTTGCTGCCTCGGGGGGAGCAGGGGCTCAGGGCCTGCAGGGTGCCTGCCTGCAAAGGGTTTCTCTACTCAGGGGGCTGAAACACCCTTTCCCTTTGGTCTGTGTTTAAGGTGAGGCTGGCTGAGAGACCCCATTCAGCGGGAACCCCATCGGCTCCTCCTGGGCCAGGGAGAGTCCCAAGTCCCAAGCCTTGCTTGCACGACTGCATCCCAAAAAACAGGTTGGAACAGACCTCGGAAGGCCATTGGTTCAGTCCCTCTATATCTTACCGCAGTCTTCTCTGTGCTAAATATCACCAGATCCTTCAGCCTTTCCTTCTAGCCACCTTTTCTAGACCCCTGATAATTTTTTGTCCTTTTCCTGGCTCACATCATGCACTGCTCGTCTCCTCTTGAGATCCCAGCTGGATGCTCCTTGTGCTGCCAGCTGCAGATCCAGTTCACGGGGCGTGCAGCTGGGTGAGAACACATCCCCATGCTGGTCATACATCTTACAGTGTGATGCCTACATAGGCACCTTTCCCAAATTACCTGACTTTGGAGTTTGTTTAACAGAATGTACTTGCCAGGTGGCCACACCAAGTGACATTGATGACCTTCTGATCTTTGTACTCTCTTGCCAGGGAGGGAAATCCAGTTAACCAGGACTGGTGAAAAACCAGCATGTCCCAGCATCCAGATTTTGGGCTAGATCCCTCTCACCCAGTTCAAAGATGGAGAGAATTCAGTCAGTTCAGAACCATTACCTCAAGCAGATGATCAGACATCTTGTCCCCAAAGGATCTAAAGGTGCTTCTTGATCTGCCTGTGATGCTGGGACAATGGCTGGCTTCTCTTCAGACACTGTGCTCAGCCAAACACCTCCCTTTTCTCTGCAGCGTTACCAGCAATTGTACCACATCCATCACTTAGTGACAATATTTGCTTTGGTTTATATTAATTTTAAAATATTTTCACAATATATTTGGTTGTTGTTGTTTTTTCTCAGCCTTCACCCTGCAGTCAGCAATCTTTCATAAAGACTTTGCCTTTTTCTTTCTAATTTTATTAATGTCATAATTAGCATTCATACTGACTGCTCCCTAACTATCCTCTATTGTGTAATAGATGAGGGGGGTGGAGGAGCGGCGCTTATAAATCCCCTGCCAAACCATGATTTGATTTTTGCCCAAGCTGTGCTCCTCTGTGACTCATCCAGTAAATGATTGCTGGCTTGAAGAGAAGAATAACTAGACTTGAGTGGAAATGGGGTAAAATACATCAAGGGTTGACCCAAAGGGGAGGGGGGTGTCAGTCCGGCTGACTCCTGGCCATGGGACCAGGCAGCCCAGACCCCAGTACAGAAGTGGATGCCCCAGGACAGCTCAAGAGAAGAAGATGGTGACCAGACAAGGAACTGGCAGAGGAGCAAGGACCAGGAGAGACGGTATCAGGTGGCACCAAAAAGGGATGTACCAGCCCCAGGCAGAACAGCAATGGCCATGCTGGGGCTTGTTTGATGTTGTCATTAAAGGCTTTATCAGCAACTGGAGGGGCTGATGAAATCTGCTGACAGCCCAAGGCTGAGAGGCATCACCCAGGGAGGATGGGGATTTATCACAGGGGATCCGGAGGAGGAAAGTTTTGAGACCTCATACTGACATCCAGATTGCCAACAAAAATCCTTAATAGAAGTGGAGGAAGGAGCAATTGCTGGAAGTCCTTGCTGCGAACAGCCTCGAGGCCTCCCAATTAATAATGCTGCCTTGAGCACTGCGAGTGACTCATGAGCCACTGCATCCTCCAGTGCTCCCCACTCATCCCTCACAGAGCAAGGTTTATAGCTCTTGCAGCATTCTGTCAGAAACCATGGAGAAATCCACCTGTGGCGAAGCCCACGCACTTCAGTGGAGGAACATACAATCCTGCAAGAAAAAACAGATGGTTTCTCTGCCAGAAACCCACCTCCTGTGAAACCGAGCTGAGGGGTATTAACTCTAATCTTCAGTCTCTGTCTGTGCGTTGGCAGAGTCCCCCATTAACTGCCCGCTGCTGCCATGCCTCAGTGCCGGTGAGTCCCTTCCCGTGGAAGAAAGCGGCCACCAAAAAACCCTGCACTACGGGACACCTTTGAGGAGAAACTCCATCCTCTGAACGCCTGTTCTAGCCACGCCGGGCCTGAGCACAGAGCCCTGTGTTGCAAGAGGGCCAGGCTGCTCGGCTGGTGGGTGTTCGGGAAGCAGACAAGCAATGTAAAACAAAAGGTGCTGTCAAATCCAGGAGAGCAAGCTAGAAACCAAGCAGATTGCTAGGCTGGAAGAGGGCTGGGGCTGGGGCTTGCTGCTTCTGCATCTCAGTAGAAGGGGAAAACAACCAAACTGGGCTCCAGAAGGCATTCAGAGTGCTGTGGCTGGGGGCTGTATGTCATGATGCTGGTGACAGCAGGGGTCTGGATGTGGTGACCTGTGAGCAACAAAAGGAGGCTCGGGCTCCCACACGGCCATGCTGCGGGGTGCCGGGGTGAAGCATGCCCCAGCACCACCTCCTGCTCCGGTCTCTTCTCAGAGAGGAGACTTTTGGCAGTGCTGGGGCAGGACTGGAGCTCAGCTCACAGCAGGAAAACGGGGATTTATATTTTTAAGGAAATAGTGGAGTGGAAGATGTTTGCTAAGATATATGCACAGAAGCTGGGATGCTTCACTCAACCCTGAATCACTTTAATCTCCATCTCCCTGCTCTAAACCACCTTGTGTTGATAATTGTGCTTAGATATTCTTTGCCAACACTCAGACAGACTTTCATCCTTCCAGAGCAAACAGAAACACATATCTCACAGCAATGGCTCCCTGATCCAGCCCCCTCCCCGGATCCCTCCATGCGCTAGCAGCATCCCCATCCACCAGCCCTGATGGAGGGGTGTTTGCAGGGATGGAGCTCCCTGCTGCATAAACAAGGGGAAGACAGGAAAGATGGAGGGAGAAGAGTGAGTGCTCCTCACTCTGTGCTCCCTGGACAGTATACATGTGTATGTTGTACACTGATAACTTCTGAGACTCACCCACAGGACAGAGGGGACTGGCTGTGTCAGGGCCCAGGTCTCAGCTCAGCCTGGCAGATAATCCCCACCATAAACTGGTCAAGATTCCCAAAGCATCCTAGCTCTGTCAAGGCCAAAAAAACATGCTGTGAATATTTCCTTTTGCACTACTGTAGCAGTGGGCTTGCTTGAAAGCCATCACGATTGTCTTCAGTTTAGGCTTCCTCTTGACACCCTACTCCACGATAATCCACACAGCCTTGAAAACTCCTTCGTATAGTGCAGCACAAAGCTTGCCACACAAGTGCTATTCACCTCATGGTCATTCTGGTGACTTACCTGTTTTCCTCAATAATCTATCACATGGGGAAGTCTCTCTGAGGACATGCACAACCTGATTAGTGTGACATACCTGCTACTGCCATGTGGCGTCAACCCTATTGCCTATGGTGTGAGGACCAAAGAGATCAGGGAGCACCTCCTAAAACTCCTGAAAAAAGAGGTTTGATGTCAATCCCCTTTAAGGCAGTAGCCACAAGCAAGTGGAGACAACACCTCTCTGTGCAGTCACATATCCTGCACATCACCATGGAAATGGAGCTCTGAATACCCTCTGTCAGGCAGGAGAACAGAGTTGATGACATGAGTTAATCAGCAGGGCAAGTCAAAGGAAAAGGAAAGCATTAAAAAGAGACTGTATATGCCCAAACCAGCAATTTTCAGCCTCTCTGGACCAGCTACACGCTCAAGTCTCAGAACTTCCCCTCCACACTCCAACTGCCTCCTAAGAGCATCTGACAGTCATCACTATCCATGGCACACCAGTTTAAGATGAAGGATGCAGGGCTGCGAAACCACAGGCTCCCTTCACAGACCATGGGGACAAGAGGATATGATCTAGAATAAGTTCCCTGGAATCAGCCTGACAGATGTACCAGAGCATCTGGGAACCACACGCTTTGGATGCTGCATCTTGTAGCTTTCCTCTGTCCCAAGACTCAGTACTAGTTAACAGTCCATGCTGCAATAAAGATAGCCTGCCTCTTCGCAACTGTCCCTGCTGGAGATCTTGCCAGGTGACCCAAGCACATGAGATGTCACCAAAACTGACCTCCCTTGCTTGTGAAGGCCCTTCTGGACCAGGGGCTAAGTGGAGAAGGGACTATATCCTGCTGGTAGGTCTTCTGGTTGGTAGATCTGATCCCTGCACATCACATCCCAAGTTACTCAATGCACAAGAGTGAGAAGATCCCCAGCAAGGCATGGTGCTTGGAAAGCTCCTTTCAGACATAGATACAAATCCTGCTCTCATATCAAGTGGGGAAGCTCACCAGAAGGCTCTTCTTTCAAGTTTACTTGCCCTGGGCCAATTAGAAAGATCCTGCAAGTTGCAGAGACAGCGAGTAAGAGGCCCAACCAGTCAGCACCCAAAGCCACTCAGCAGCTGTAAGCACTCTTCCCTCAACCTGTAACTGCATGCACATCCATGGGGCTGCAGGGCCGCTTTCTGGGGGGAAACGAGCTCGCCCTGGTACAGCTGCATCTTCCCATCTTCTGAAAACACCAAACCGCATCAGACCAAAGGTCCAGCCAGTGCCTTAGCTCCAAGAGCAGAGAGCAGCAAATGCATAGGGGAAAAAGTAAGAGACCGGAGTGTGAGATACCAAATGCCACTCTCCCCCACTTTACCCCTCTCCCAGGTCTTGGAAGTCACCAGCTCATGAGTTTATTGAATCCATGGTTGCACCAGACCACCTTACCCCTTTTTCCCCAGGAAATGCTTCATTCTCTTAAGTGACCATCAGATAAGAAGTGCTGCAGAAATAACATGAGTTACGGTGGTAATTCCTGCAAAAACCTGCAGCAGGCAAAGAACAAAACGCATGGTATTGCTAATGCCAAGTTCTCCTTACTCACATAGAGCATCTAAGGTTTGAATTGGTAAATATACAAATATTTTCTGTAGTTCGAAGCTAAAAGGACATACTTTTAGCAGCTGGCCAAGAGGGAGATCTCTGCAAGATCCTGGACCTATCCTAGACTTTCTGCACCCAGTTTCTCCTCTTCCCTTGTTTTTCAGAAGAGTGGCCAAGGACTGAAATATTCACACATCTCTAAGTCAGTCCCCATAGGTACCCATCAGACAGGAGAAAACATTTCTCTCTCCTGCACCAAATCACCTCTGAAGGAAACTACGCAAAAGCAACCACATCAGCTAGTCACGTCTCTGGCACCTGGAAGGAGGGGAGCAGGGCTGAGGAGCACAAGGGCTTCTCCCAGGGAGATGCTCAGGGTGCTCAGAGGAACATCCAGGGCATCATGGATCAAGTAATAGCTACTTTATAAGGTTTCCCAATGTAGAGAAGCATCCGGCTGTTCTCACAGCCTTGCTGGGCTTCTTGGCTGACACATCATGGGGCACAGAGTTACAGCTTCGGACAGGCCAGTGCTCCAGGATCAAGTTCAGTGGTTATCCGTGCTGGATACCACCTCGCTCCAGGGGTCTCAGCCTTGCAAGGCAAAGGATGCCTCAGGCTGAAAGGCAGCGGTAGGCTCTGACCACAGATACACAGAGGGTTCTGTTTGCAGCTGTGAAAACCTTTGAATTCCTGCCATACAGTTTTTCCATTTGAAAAAAAGAATTCTTTGGTATTTTTAATCTAAAAAACATTAAAAATCAATGTTGCAAAAAAACTCGCCTACAGTCACAAGGTAACACACAGCCCCAGACATCCACAGGGCATCTGTCCAATTCGGACAACAACCTCTGCAAAACTAAAAAAAACAAATTTAAAAAAAAAAACAAAACCAAAACACACAACCCCTCTACAACGTAATGCGATGTATTGAAATAGAGCCAACGTGCTGTAACAACAGCGAGCAGATGTCCTTATTGCACAGGACGCCGGTACAAACCACAGAGGTACAGCACGGGGCAGAAAGCTGCTCTCAGCACATGCTCAGGCTTGTAGCTCCGTGATTTGGATGTTCTGGGATCAGCCCCCCAGGATGTGCATGGAGAAGGGTACAAACCCCAGGCAGCTAGGTGCTGATCACAGCAACCCTCCCGCCTGCCCTGGCGAGGTACGCAAGGAGAGTGTCTCAGATTCAGCCTGTCACTCCAGGAACAAACTGCTAATGGGCTGCTGTCACCTTGGATCACGGCGTTTGGTCTCACACGGAGAGCACGCTCTCAGTCCGCAGCCCAGGCTGCACAGCAATAGTGGTTCAGTCAAACCAGAGAGGAAGATCAAGCTCCTGTCAGAGCCAGCCATTTCAGTGTAATGTCTCTGCAAAGCTGCCCCTCATTTTGCAGTCAGCGTCTTGGCGCAGCGCTTTGGCTTTTGAGGCAAATGTCCTCGGGTCCCTGCGTGGTGCTGGGCTGCTCAGCCAGGACACGGGAGGGCTGCAAAGCCAGGCAGGGGTCTTCTGACACCAGCTTGATCCCTCAGGACTCCCGTGCTCTGGGAACCTCAGGCTCTGCTCTTCTTCCCTTTCTTTGCCCTCACGTGCCCAGTGGTTACCCATGGAGTTGGGATGGGGAAAAGCCTATACTCTCCTATAGGTGTTTCACCTCCGCTTCTGCCTGGGGCTTGGTGGGACTGATGCTGTTCTGCCCCACCTGCTGCCTGGTTCCTTCCCCCATGCCAGCATTTGGTTTTTATCCCGCTGTCTGGCACAGATGCTGCTCACTTGCTCGATCCTCATCCTGGTTTCCTCCATCCTGCACTGGACGGGGATGAGACAATCTGAAAGCCACCACACCACGTGGACATCACCTCCACACAGCTGCCAGCTTGTCTAACCTTGGTTGTCTTGCTCTGTGGCTTGTACCACAGACTCCAAACTCTCTCTGCCACTCCAGCGCGATCCAGCTTTATGCCTGTGAGTGCACAGCCCTGGCATGCCCAGCCTGCAGCAGCACATCCCAGAAGGGCACCATGGGCGTGGTGCCGGGCACTTTCTCCATCCCAGTGGATGCCACCTGCATCCCAGCCTTGTACACCAGCTGCAGTCATGCAGCCCTGGCTCCAACAGCCTGGGTAGCAAAGCTCCCCGCATCTGCAGCCCCCAGCTGCTGGCTGTTCTCACCAAGTATTCTCCTGCCTTGCCTTCTCCATCATGTACTGCACTGGCCAGGCAGCCTCACAGGACTCACACACAACTGGCTGAGTGCCAGCCATCGCTTCCACCCACCCTCGACCCTACCTTTTACAGGGCATTGACTAAGGACATCAGGCAGTGCATCCTGAGATCCCTATGGAGACAGCAAGGAGCCCATGGGCTCCTTGAAAACAAGCCTCTGCTCACCACTGCCAAAGGTGGCTTAGCAAAGGAAAAACTTTCTAGCAGTAAGACAGCCTTTGAGTACTGAGCTTGAGGAACCTACATCACTGGAGGATTTCACATCAGGCCAGATTCACACCCATCTGAAATTGCTTGGGGTGAGAAGATCCTGCCTTGGGAAGGGGGTGGACTAGTTGGTCTCTCCAGTTTCCATCCAGACCTATTTTCTGAAAGTCCTGGATTCAGAACTGGAGAGCACCACCCATTCCCTCCACTGTCCTTCCACTGCAGCACAGCTTTGGGGGAGGACCGAGCTGGCTGCGCTGCCAGTGAGGTGCTCTCCTCCCACTGGCTCAGACCACTGGACTCAGACTTTGGGATGCACTGGAGGTTGGGAGGAAATCTTTAATGTCTCTCCCAGATGATGAATCAATTCAAATACCTTTAACATCTATTATTTCATTTACGTGATAGCCAGGGTTTGTTGAGATATTCACAAAGAGCCCAGGAGCAACCCAAAGAAAGGACCCTGTGCCCACGACTGCTGTTTCTTCCCCAGCTATCTCACTTAGTCTCATAAAAGCTATTACAAGCCTGCCATCATTTTATTCCTGCTAGGCTTCTAAACCTGGGCTGAAATTAATGAGAAGATGTCTAAACACCTGCATGGTATTGCTACACTTTGGGGAAAAGGCTTGTATGAGAAACAACAGAGAACAGGAGCTGAGCTGCAAAATGAATATTAAACAGAAATAGCTGCACAGCAATATTTTATGCTTGTTACTGAGTTTGACTTCAATGCTGGTGGAAAAAAAATAAATCCTAGGCAATGCAAGAACTCCAGGAAATTAGCATCTTCCCCCAACATAAAAGCCTCATTTTTTAAGAGGCACAAATGAGTTCTGGGCAGAAACAGGAGAGTCTGTGAGTACTTCTCTGTATTTGCCATCTGATATTTCTCAACAGTGTCTACAAAAAGTTCAGAGGACAAGTTCCACAGCAAGAAAGTGATACATTAAAAATTGTCATTTTTAAAATAGGAAAATAGATAGGAAAGAGCCTCGGGAGCAAAAGATGAGCTCCTGGTTTTCCTGCTGCATTGCGGCTGCAGAGTTACGAATCTCAGTTACGCTTTACTGCCATAAACCAAGAAGCATCAGCTCAAACACACACAGAGGCAAAAAGAAAAGGAAAAAATGTCAGAGCTCTTACAGCTCTGAGTGGCTCAGAGTCAGAGCTCTTACAGTCTGCCTGGGCTGAGATCAAAACAACTCAAGTGATGGAGTAAAACCTGGGGCCAAGAACCAGCTGAGGAGGGCTGCACTCACCCCAGGAACAGAAGGGCATGTCAAGTGACCTTGACAATGGGACACAGCCTGAGATCAGTGTGACAATGTGAAATTCAGCCACCACCAGTGGAAAGTTGCACACTTCATGGGGAAAACCAGAGCATGGTTTCCAAAGTGAGAAGTCCCTGGGCAAGGAGCGGGGTGGTAAGGACGGAGCTGGACTTGGGGCAGACCACAACCCTGCTGAGCCGGCAATACAGTGCCAGTACCAGAAAAGACCCGACTAATTCTGAAGCTTGGTAACAGCAGCATTGCACACAAGACATGGGTGTTACTACTCAGTTCTGCTTGGTGCTGATGTGGTCTCAGCCAAGTACCACACTGGGGTTTGGGCACTGCAGTCTCAGGCAGAAATTGAAAGAATTCACCTGAACCAGATTAATAAGAAAATAATGACACACGAAAAGAGACTGGGTTTGTTTTCTTGAATAAACAGGGAGATAGAAGAGGTAAACACACCGCTGCTATCAGGAGGTAAAAGGCTTTTCTGAAGAGCGGGGATTTGTTTCTTTCTGTGACTACCAAAGGAAGGAGGAGGAGCTTAGTTTGCAGCATTGATAATTCAACTGGGAATTAAGGGAACTCTGAGTGACAGTAATGAAACGCTAGAAGCAAGGAAGTCATGGAGCATCCTTCACCAGAGGCTTTGACAAGCAGGTTAAATGAGCAGCTCTCAGAAACCACCTGGGTCCTGGCTCCGAGCACATATTCTGCAGCCACACCATGCTATGGTTTGACGGTGAGCAGGTTGTGCACCACACCAGTGAACACGTACCCTGCCATAAGCGCGTGGTCACAGACCGCAGCTGCAGAAACGGCTTGTGCAGAACCGGCCCGTGTTCGCCATCACCAAGCAGCATGCACGGCACGCGTGGACCATGCATGGCCTCTGCATGCTCAGCTGCGCTCGGCTTTTCTGAGTAACACATAACCCAAAAACACATCCAGACGTGAATTAAAAAGCTGTGGGACAAAACACATGCCTGAGCAGTGCACCTGGGGAAAAAAAGCATGAATAAATTTACTGTGAATAGAACACGCTCCTTTTGGCTCCAGGCTGTCTACTGGACACCGAGAGCATGGATCAGACTCCCAGTGAAAGCAGGGAAGACAAAAATAATCCAGAGAAAGGCAGCTTTACAATGGCACAGGCCATGTTCAGGAAGCATGTAAGTGCCAGGTCTCCCTGTGACTGCAGAGGATGGGGCCCCATCTCCCCAGACACCCACCACCAACTTTACCTTCTGCATCACCAAACCTCCAGCTGATCACCTCTTGCTGCTGAACACCACGGAACAGCTGCCAGCAAAGTATCCCATGGAAGTTGTGGTATGGGATTAGGTAGGATAAATGCTCTAGGTACATCCTGAAAAACCAAAAAACCTAATTTAATAAGCCGTTTTCTAACTCTAGGATAATTTCCTCAGGAATCAATTAAAGCTACAACACAAGAGAGATTCTGTGTTAGGAGCAGCAGAGAAATAAACAAAGATGCTCAGCGCTACAGGCTTCAGGGAGAAAAACCTGAGAAAGTCTCTCCAGCCAGTGTGGTAAAGGAGTCAGGGTTGAGAACACACTCAAGTCTTTCTGCAGAAAGCGGCTGGAGAGAACACAGAAACAACTTGGATGAGGAATGGAAGGTGGTGACGGCAGCAGCCTGGCATGACCCATGCTCACTGCTCTGGCACACATCCTTATGCACGACCACGGGCAGAGCCTCAAAATCTGCTTAAGCCAGTCCAAACTCCCACTGTTACAGAAGGATAGTCCACCCCTCAGCTGCTCCTACTCACCACCTCCCACCTGCTGGCACAAGCAGCTGCAAGGCGGTACAGTCCACAGCAATAAAAGCAATTCCTTCTCGGACTGACAAGAAGCACAGCTGGACAAGAGGTATGCCAGCGCAGGGCCAGCAGCATGAACAGCAGCTGGATGCCCCTCTTAAATCAGCATAACCCAGCTGCAAACCTGCGCCTTCCTGAACTTAAATTGAGTAAATCCCAGTAACAAAGCTCCTGGGTAAGTTTCTCACCAAGAAAGTTCTGCACAGGCCCGGACTTGGCTAAATTGAGAGCTGACAGGCAGCCACCCCAAACCCAACACGACAGAGAGGCACCAATCCTGTCCTTGCTTGCAGGACAGACTCAGCACCCACAGCCAGCACCAAGCACAGTGGCTAGAGCCACCTGCACCCCCAGCATGTTAGAGGTGCTGCTGCTGTGGACAGACAGCTGGACACTGGAAACTATTGTGCAGGTGGCAAGATCTTGGTGTAAACACTCACCCACATGCGATGAAGTTTGAGCCTACACCTTGTATGAATGCGTCCCACACAACTGGAGAAGGGATAACTCCCTCCTTCCTGAGACGGGGTTGGATCACTGCTGATGGCTACATGAAGATCCGACGACTCACGCCAGCCTGAGGAAGAATGTGCCCAGCTTCAGTGCCACTGTCTGGGGTTCAGCTGGGAGCAGCTCAAGGGCTGTTAAAGAGGAAGCCAGCACAGCCCAGGCTGCTACTTATAGGCAGCTGCTCTCCTCACTGTCCTTCAGGCCGTCTTCTGGTCTGCCTTGCACGGAGCGCAGTCAACACGCTGGAGGGAAAGGATGCTGTCCAGAGGGACCTTGACAGGCTTGAGAGGTGGGCCCGTGCAAATCTCATGAAGTTCAACAAGGCCAAGTTCAAGGTCCTGCACGTGGGTCAGGGCAATCCCAGGCACAAACACAGGCTGGGTGGAGAATGGATTGGGAACAGCCCTGAGGAAATGGACTTGGGTGTGCTGGTGGATGAAAATCTCAACATGGCCCAACAATGTGCACTCACAGCCCAGAAAGCCAACCCTTTCCTGGGCTGCATCCCCAGCAGCATGGCCAGCAGGTCGAGGGAGATGATGCTCCCCCTCTGCTCCGCTCTGCTGAGAGCCCCCCCTGCAGTGCTGCATCCAGCTCGGGGGCCCCCAGCATAAGAAGGACACGGACCTGCTGGAGTGAGTCCAGAGGAGGCCATGAAGATGCTCAGAGGGCTGGAGCCCCTCTGCTATGGAGACAGGCTGAGAGAGTTGCGGCTTTTCAGCCTGGGGAAGACAAGGCTCCGGGGAGACCTTAGAGCAGCTTCCAGTACCTGGAAGGGCTGACAACAAAGCTGAGGAGGGGCTTTTCACAAGGGCTTGTAGGGACAGGACAAGGGGGAATGGCTTTAAGCTGAAAGAGGAGAGATTTAGATTAGATATGAGGAAGAAATTCTTTGCTGTGAGGGCGGCGAGGCACTGGCAGAGGCTGCCCAGAGCAGCTGTGGGTGCCCCATCCCTGGCAGTGCTCAAGGCCAGGCTGGACGGGGCTGGGAGCAACCTGGGCTGGTGGGAGGTGTCCCTGCCTGTGGCAGGGGGGTGGAACTGGATGATCTTGAAGGTCCCTTCCAATCCAAACCATTCTGTGATTCTATGCTAGGATTTAAATCTTTTGGCTGCAGTGTCCCATTATCAGCGAGAGGCACGCTCCCTTTCCAGGCTGCCTCTCTGCAGACACAGTCGCTCCCCAGGCGCACTTTGGGCCAAGGCAGGCAGCAATCCCTGCCTCATGGCCTCAGGGAGAGACGTGTAGGTGGTCTCACCACCTCCACATCACATTTAATAGGACAGAAGGGCAGCGAGCGTTGGCTGTCTGGAGAGGATTGTGGCTACAGAGTGCACAAGGCTGACAGGAAGGGTCTCAGCCTCTCTTTCCTCAGGATCTCCCACAGACCCCACCAGGCAGCCCGTGCTCAGCATGTTACCACTATCAGTCCATTAGCTTCCCTCATTCTCCCTCAGCTCCAGGAGCCACACACAGTCAAGTCACCACCAGTCTGGGTCTCTAGCATTTAAATCCCCCCTTTTTCTTTTTTTCCTTCTCTGTAGCTCAGAGCTGTTTTGTGGAGAGCAGCAGCACCTTGCTGTCAAGCGGGGAGATGTTCAAGAGGGAAACAGTTTGTTTAGTGTTGCTTTAGCCCAACCACAGCAGAGGTAACAGAAAAGCTTCAGAAAAGGAACTGAGCAAAACTGACCCCACTCAAGCAATGACCGGGTGCTTCCCTGACCAAGTATAGCAGCTGGAGGATTAAGGAAACAGCAACTGGAATATCTGATTGACCTTTAAGGAAATAAAAAGTCTTTGCCAGAACAATACAGGCAGCAGGAGAACACCCAAAGGCCAGGCAAACAATAGCCAGGGCAGTGGTTTAGGGCAAATTGCATACAGGAGGGATGGCAGCTCCCAAGGCCTCCCCCCACCCCAAAAAGAGCATCAGCATTCAGTGCAGCTCTCTGCCCCCACCAGCTCCTCTCTACCTGCCTCTCTGTCTCGCAGGGAGCGTAAGCCCTCTTCACTGCTCCCCCAGGAGACCAGATCAGGCAGGAGTGCTGATTTCAACAGCACTCATGTTTAGGAGTGTCTCAAAGAGAGGCAGCAGCAAAAGCATACTGTGAGAACAAGACTGCAAGGTCCCCTGGGAGCTACTCCTGTTTACACCGGGATACCTTAACAGTGCATTACCCACTTACGCCCACTCCCAAGAACTCGCCTCATGATGCTCAATAAGCAAAAGCTTGTTTGAGTGACAGCACATTGCTGACCTGGCTGCAGAAGACATGCTCCACTTTGAGCAACCCTGGGGCAGCGCCAGATAGGCAGGAGCAGCAGCAGAGGGGAAAGGACCCTATCCATCCCACTGAAGTTCTCCAGCAAACAAGTGGGAACAGACAGGCACAAGAATCTTTGTAATTTCCCCAAACCCATCCATTACAGTTTCAATAGCAGCTCCTCAGCAGATTTTTGCCTCCAGCCCATATCTTTCCACACACCTGCTGACACCCCAACACATAATTTTTCAGTTCTCACTACACTCTCTCTGCCCCATCCAACGGGTGAGGTTAGCATGTTCTGCCAGAGGGATTCTGCTTCTTCATCAACCCTGCTCCAGCCCTTGCAACTTCTGAACTTCCCAAAAGTCACTCAGAAAGAGGATTTTTTAAGTCAAAAGGCCCTGTCACCTCAGAACCTTTTTGGTGAAATTTCCTGGGTGGCACCACCACCAGGACTGGTGATCATCTTATCACTTCCCTTGGAAGCAGAGCGCGCCCCTTCCCAAGGTATTTGCAGTGGTGCCTTATAAGAGAAATTTCTAAGACAAAGAAGCAGAAGAAATACGTTAAGCGCTGGACTGAAAAACAAGAAGCAAGGGTTCAAGCCTCACCTCTAGCACAGTCCCAGATTTTCCCTGTGACCTCAACACACCTCCTTTGCATGTTACCGGAACTACTTCAGCCCCTCCGTGTTTACCTTAAGCTCAAATCTTCAAAACGACACAAAGCAAGAGACACCCTACTGAGCTAAGCACGGTTGCCCCAGCAAATACAGGGTTCCACTTACATGCTCTGTTTTACACAACAAGAGCCTTCAGCGAGTTCTCTGGAAGGAACTGTGCGCAGGAGGTGTAGGGCTCACAAACAAGGCCCCAGCCTCCAGCTGCTACAATTCATTTTTAATCAAAGAAGCCATTCCCAAGACACCACCGCTCATTCCTTTCACATTCCACATTTTATTGAGTTTGGCTGGATTAAAGGGTTAGTTGTGTGGTACATGAATTCAATAAATATTTAAAAACTGAATGGTGAAGCCCCATCGCATTACAGCAGGGAGTTTAGTACATGGATAAGTAAAAATGTATTATTTTGAAAAGATCAAACAACTAGCTGGGGTGGATAAATGTAACTCAAAAAAAAAAAGGTGTGTGCACTTCAGAAGGCTTTCTGGCCAAGGGCAGCATGGAAGCCCATGGCCAGAAAACTGATAAATTAGAGTAGGTTTTTAATACAACATAAAATGCACTGCAACAGTTCTGCCATCCCCTGGTCAAAACTGAAAAGGAGTATTCACCAAGTGCAATGCTCTGCCCTATCAGGCTGGGATGGAGGAGATGAACTCTCCAGGCAGCAACACACCTACCACCGGTCTGCTCCTTGAAAAAGCGTTTTGAAAAGGGAAGAGGAGGGGACAAGGAGTAAGAAATGGTGGGAAAAGGGTCTCACTGGCAGATGGGCACACACTCCAGCTTTCTAACATAAATTGCTCCTTTGCCATGACAGGCAGCACAGCAAGCATACAACACACCTGGCCTAGGGATGTTTTCTTGCTGTCTGTCTTTTACAGAAAAGGAAAAGATACCGTTCAGGTCCACTTCTTTCTCTGAAGATACAAGTCACAGCTTTTAGTAAATGAAAAGAACTGTCTGACGTCCCCAGGACCGATCCTTAAGGTAAGTGGCATTGGCACTTTCCCTGTCTGTTCAGAAGTCCTGCCTATAGGGTTCAATGTAAAACCATGCAAGAGCATTTAACTTTTCAGGAAGCCCAGCTACAAAAGCAATATACAAACTTCTTGTGCACCCTATCCATACCTGTGCACCAACCCCCAACTGGATGGGGAAGCTACAACACTACCGTGATCGCCTCTCCCTACCGCAGTTCCAGCAAGCCACTACATCCTGAAGTAACCTTAGGTGTTTCTATCTTAGAAAGACTCCAGCCAGGTGGAATGGCTTTGCTGGCACCACAGGGTGGATCCATTAGGAGCCACACATCATACACTCATCCCGGTTTTCCAGGGAGCACACCATGGCTGCTTTATTCCTCTCCTTCTCTTCCTCTTCCCTGGAGGCCTTCTCCCGCTCTCTGAGTTTCTCTTTGTTCAGGGTGAACTGGATGGGATTAGCAGCTGGTTTTGTCCTTAGATAGTACATGCCGGTCTTCAGACCCTGCAGAGCAAAAGCGTGAGTCTAAGAGCTGGAATCAGCTGGAGGTCAGGCAAGCAATACAGCCAAACTCTGAACTGCTGAGGCTGACCTCCCTTAGCCCATACCACTGTACTGGCCTCAGAGTCACGTCTAGTAGTAGCCAGGATTAATGGGAGCAACGCTACAAGCATCCACAGCTTTACTGCTCTGGAGAGATATTCCACTAGTAACACCAGATTCGTGGAAGGAAACAGCCGGTTACCCTTCTAAGAATCAGCGAGACCAACTTTTCATAAAAGAACTTATCAGCCCGCATCTGCTCTCTGTTCTGAACACGCCTCCCACCCGCCCCTCCCAGATACCTGCTTCCACCCATAGAAGTGCATGCTGGTGAGTTTGCCATAGTTGGGTTCTGCAATATGGATGTTGAGAGACTGGCTCTGGTCAATGAAAGCTCCTCTGTCTGCTGCCATCTTGAGGACAGTTTTCTGGGATATCTCCCACACTGTCTTATAGAGTTGTTTCAAGTCATCAGGAATCTCAGGTATATTCTAAAAGGAAGAGGGAAGAATTTTCCAATGCGGTGTAATCAGTGACAGCCCAAATGTTCACTTTTTTTAAAATTTATCAAATATTATTTGATTTTATAAATCAGATTCTTCATCAGTTGCTGAAACTTCAGCAATCCTGACCAGAACTAAGGCTTTTTACAGCTGAACTCTATCACTGAATCCAAGCATCCTGTATCTGAAAGCACCCAAGCGTAAAGAAACCTCAATTGCTGAAAGTGGACAGCTTCTTCCAGGAAATTTGACAGAAAAAGCTGTTTTCAAACAGACCATTACTGGTTTTCCCTGAATAGTTTTGAGGTCTTACAAAAAGCAACCAGCAGCTAGTACCACCTCAAACTTCAAGGGGGATGCACTTTGTTAGCACGCATGATTCCAAGCATAACAGTCACAGTAGCATTTCAAACTCCACAGCATAAATGATTCATCCCACACAGACTTCTACATGCAACTTCTGGATCTAGATGTCACATACTCAGCTACTCCCTGCTACAAAATTACCCCTTTATAATCTTCATGATAAATGCGAATCCAAACATTTGCAGAACCTGTCTAAAGTAAAGCAGTCTGACTCAGTATTTGTTCTAGCAAATCAGCAGTACATTTCCATTGGGCTTCTCTATCACACAGGCAGGCTCCAGCAGGAATAGATTATCACTGAGCTCAGGCACGTCCCCTCATATTTCTAATAGAAATGCCACACATTACAGCTTTTCCTCCCCAGGCTAGCCAAATCACTCATATACATTTAGCAGACCTCAAAAGCACTCTGTGGCAAAACAGCCCCAAGCCAGCACTTCACAGACTAGTTAGAGTCCCTGCACCTTTCTCCGTGGTTTCTCACACGTACCTGGATAGAGCCGTTGTGGGCAATGATTTGGTTTTTCATCCCCTCATTCCACAGGCCCCTCTCTGTGAGATCTTTCAACAAGTGTGGATTCACAACCTGTAAGGGGCAAAGGCCAAAGAATGAAGGCACTGTATATTCTCAGCTATATGCCCTGCCTTATGGTGCAGCTACACCTTCCCAGAGGAGGCAAATCCAATGCACACAAGTTTGTAAATGGTTAAACAAGACCTTGTATGGTACTGACAAAGTTTGACTTGTCAGTCAGCGCTGAGGCCAGACCAGGCACCAGGTTAAAACAAGGTAACAGATGTGAGATGCTGCTGGCCGCTGCGGATGACAACAGAAGGCTGGCTGCAATGCCTGGCTGGCACCAGCCTGGGGCTGAAATAGTAGGACAGTAATGGGAGAAGTTACTGGACATTACAAATGAGAAAGGGGAGTGTGTGAAACTCCCCTGCATGAAGAATGCCAAGAGATGTGAAAGGGAGAGATCTGGGTTTACCAGGGCCGCTGACCACAACCTGAACTACTAAATAAGTAAAATCACTAGGACTGCAGTCAGAAGGGGAAAGAACAAAATAGGTACAGGCTGTTTACCCAGGAAGAAAAAACAGTGAACTTTTGCTTACTGGGACTGGCGATACCTGTCCAGCAGCCCCGCACCTGACCTACACAGCAGAGCAGGTTAATAAACCTGTTGTTCTGACCTCACTACACATGCCTGATTTGATCCTGTAGTCCGGAGGAAATGGGAGTGCTTTCCCTAACATCAATGAGGGGACAGACAGATCAGACCTCCCAAACAGTTAAGATACTCCCCTTGTCTCACATAGAGGTCTTTGCTAATTCCAGCTTCCAGAACTCATATTGTTTCTCTTTCCTAAACAGCAGACCCCTCTGCATCTGCAAAGCTTTTACATGACTTCTTCAGATCTCTTCAGCACTTTACATACAATACAGCTCTTTCTTCAAGACTGTGCAAAGCAGCACTGTGGCCTCAGTTACTCTTCCCATAGCATGCATGTCCCTTCAATAATTTCACTAATCACCATTCATTTAGCAATTTCTCCTGCAGGCCATCTTGCAGACCTCATAAAGGTTTTTTCCAGTCAAAAGCAGCACTCCTTTACAATTCTGAATATTCCACGATGACTGTTGTGGAATAAGCAAAACTGTGCTATTACAGCACGTAGTACAGGCCAGATGTTCCCCTTGGTGCTTTTGGCCTTCAACATAAACATCCAACTGAACAGAGTTACCAAGTGTGTGGCCTCCATCTTGTCTTTCTAAGCAATGAAAGTCATAAAAGGTATGAAAACAGGAAAGGTCTTTCACACAACTTACCTGAAACTCTCCCGAGAGGACTCTGCGTGTGTAGATGTTACTGGTGTAGGGCTCAATGGATTCGTTGTTGCCCAAGATCTGAGCAGTGGAAGCAGTTGGCATGGGAGAAAGGAGAAGGCTGTTTCTGACACCATATCTAGTAACAATAGTTAAGAGTTAGAAAGCTTCAATCATGTGAGACAAGACAGAAAAGACTCGAGAACAGCACAGTTTATATACTGTCTGCATAGAGCTAAGAGGGCCAGTGTAAGGAACTCTGGGCTAACACGCTCAGAAATCTCACCTTCTCGGTAACCTGCAAACCCTCAGACTACCTGCAGTAAAAAAAAGGAAGCTCCACTAAACTTGTAACGTGGGTCAACATGGAAGCGTAACTAAAGTCTTAGCTATTTTCGCCTTTAATCAGAGGCTTTCCCAAATTATTCAGTCATGAGAAAAGGCGCAGAGGAAAAAAAGCAAAAAATCTGTCAGGCACTCCACGACTCCACAGGACTCAGGCAAAACCAAAACAGCCCATGAAGAGCCTGAGACCTCTCCATACATGAGACAGTAGACAGGTTTACTGAATTTTAAAATTAGACCCACACAAATTGAAGAAATTCATTACAGGCACTTCACGCTTTAACAATTCCTGTCTTCAGGATGTTCAAGGCTTAGCTGCTTTTCCATGTCAGCGGGGAAAGAGCTCCCAAACCCAGCTGACGCTGTCCCAACTCATCACTACATTCATTTAATGGGTACACAAACCATTCCGCTGATCCATCCAAGATGAAATAAGAGCTCACCTAAATCAGTCTAGGGGGTGGGCTCTCTCTGTTTTGTAAGAACAAAAATAAAAGCAAGCCATCCACAAAACAGTTTTGAAGAAAGATCTACTGGGGTGAAACACATAGGACCATTTTTACCCTTCTGTCCTATCTTTTGGTTTTAGTCAGTCAGAACGTTATCGAATGTATTTTACATCTAATACAAACGGTGCGAGACTACTCACTTAGAAATCTTCTCCTTTAAAGCCTTCCAGTCCCAAAGATCAGATGGGGTGACCTTCCACATATCATACTGAAGAATCTGAAGAACACAGGTATTGTTCACATTAGACAGTGCACTCTTTTCTCCACACTATAAATCACATTGTAAACTGACCTGTTATTCCTGTTAACTATTCTCTAGAATTCAGCCTCAGCAAAGCTCCTCTATCATAATCTTACAGACACTCAATCTTTTAATTATGCTAGACAGCCAACATAGGATGAGCCTTGCTTTTCTTTTATTGCTCTCTGCACCTCAGTTTAACTTACGCATTTCTTACTGCACTTAAGAAGCCACATGACGGAGGAAAACTCAAGCATCATTTGTACCGTTGTGATATTATCAGCCTAAGGTGTTTCAGTCATACATCTTCTGTATCAAAGGCCAGGCACAGTCACATCATCTGCTTTTCATAGCTTTGGCCCTGACACACGACAGTTCCTGGTACTTACTCCTTTACTGACAGGAGAACCCTCATACGTTTCATATGGTCCTTGCTCCTTGGCAAGTTCACAGCTGGCTTCCAAAGCACCATAATAAATGGTCTCAAAAATCTGCTGGTTCAAGTGCTGGGCCTCAGGACTTTCAAAGGGGTACCTCATGAGGATGAAAGCATCTGCCAGGCCCTGCACACCAATGCCAATGGGACGATGGCGTCTGTTGGAACGTTCAGCCTGCACGGCAATCAAGCAAAGAGAATAATTACCTTTAGCACAACTACATAGAATCATAGAATAAATAAGGTTGAAAAGGACCTCCAAAAGGAATTTTCATCCATACCATTGCCTTAACTTTTACGAGCCATCCATTCTCTTGCAACAACCTGCCTTTCAATTCTGCCCAGTTCCCCACTGTTTGCTGTTTGATGGAGCAAGACTTTGAGGACCCAGATTAAGTTTGTTAGAAGTGATCACCAACCTTAACTGCTCAGCCTGACAAAGGAAGCCATGATATAGAAGTGAACACTAAGCACTTTCTGAAAACCAGGCCCGTGAAGACATTTCATAGAACAGAATCAGAGAATTGTTTAGGTTGGAAAAGACCTTTAAGATCATCGAGTCCAACAGTAAACCTAATACTGCCAAGTCCACCACTAAACCATGTCCCTAAGCACACATCTATGTGTCTTTTAAATACTTCCAGGGATGGTGACTCCACCACGTCCTCAGGCAGCCTGTTCCAAAGCTTGACAACCCTCTCAGGGTAGAAATTTTTCCTAATATCCAATCTAAACCTTCCCTGGTGCAGCCTGAGGCAGTTTCCTCTTGTCCTGTCACTTGTTATCTGGGAGAAGAGACCGACTCCTGCCTACAACCTCCTTTCAGGCAGTTGTAGGGAGCGAGAAGGTTCCCCCTGAGCCTCCTTTTGTCCAGGTTAAACAACCCCAGTTCCCCCAGCCACTCGTTATCAGACTTGTGCTCCAGCCCCTTCCCCAGCTCCGTTGCCCATCTCTGGACACGCTCCAGCACCACCATGTCTTTCCTGTAGTGAGGGACCCAAAACTGAACACAATATTCAAGGTGCAGCCCCACCAGTGCAGAGTACAAGGGGACAATCACTGCCCTGGCCCTGCTGGCCACACTATTTCTGATACAAGCCAGGATGCTATTGGCCTCCTTGGCCACTTGGGCACACTGCCGGCTCATGTTCAGCCAGGCTGTCGACCAACATCTTCACGTCCATTTTCTCCCAGGCAGCTTTCCAGCCACTCTCCCCAAGCTTGTAGCATTGCACAGGGTTGTTGTGACCCAAGTGCAGCAGCAGGCACTAAGCCTTGTTTAAACACATGCATTCAAATTGTACATGCTAGAAAAATCTGATCCTCATCAGGTTTGGCTTCACACTTTGGGTATTTGTTTATTTCCTCCTCCAACACCCAACTCTGCCACTTGCCTTTCTATGTTCTTGCAATGCAACAAACCCTGCTCCCATTCCTCTTCAACAATTACCAACCCTCTCCCCACTTTCCTTCCAGAAAGTAGTCTATGCACCCTCCAAAAATGCATAAAAGCAAGAAGACTGAGTTATACCTTGGGATCTTTCCAGCACTCTTCTCTCTGTTCCACTTTCCAGTCTATTCCTAGTGCTGTTCTGTGCTTTATGGAAATCCTCACATGAAAAAATTCCAACTGCAGAATCATCTCAAGGGGAGGCTTTTTCTACAACTGCTTTGCTAAGGAACCATTATGGGTTAAAGCGTAAGAAGCCACTAACAAGGGGTCACAAATGCAAACAGGTAGTTCATGGAACTCCCAACTATTTGCCAAGACAGGTTTACAAAATCCCTCCCTGATTGCTTCTGCCCAGGACTGAACTGGGATTGCTACAGAACAGCAGGCCCTTTGTCAGCAGACACTTGGCATGCCTTCAGCCCTGTACCAGCTCAGCACAGCACTCACCTCTGGCACAGGGTAGTAGTTGATATCAATGATTTTGTTCAGGTTTCGGACAATAACTTTAGTGACCTCAGCTAGCTTCTTGAAATCATACGTATGCTCTGAAGTGACATACATGTTCAGGGCTATAGAGGCCAAATTACAAACTGCAACCTGTGGAGAGAAAACAGTGAAAACAGACATGCAAGCCAACATCCCATGCAAAAAACCCGCAATCTCAGTTCCAGAGCACGCGCTCTATCCAAACTATATGGAAACAAAAGAACCAAGCAACCTACAAAACACTCCTCATTTCCATGCTATCTTACGAGTTGTTAAAAAGGGGTAACAACAATTTTAAAAGCATTAGCAGAAGTCAGTATCACTATAAAAATTCAGTTCTCTGGTCTGGTCAATCTTATCGCCTGCAAGCCATCCTTACATAAATGAAGCCTAATGACTTCTTGTGTTACTAGAATCTGCAGCTGATCTGAGTATTAGGGCATTTTCTAACATGAACATTAATTCCAATCCCAGAAGAACTGAAAGAAGTCAGCTACAATTTCTTGTGCAGTGCAGGCAGGCAAGACGGCTCCCCACCTCTTCTAGACTACTCAGGGTTTTACGAATAATGAGTAGCTCAAAATGTGTGAGCTACAGAACTACTACTGGCTCGGGCAGTAGAAACTGATATGTTCAGTTACAACAGCCTCAAGAGCTTTACTGCACAAGAAATTCCCCATGATGTACTCCTCATTTCTATGTCCTTCCTTTGCCTTTGTTTTTTGTTAGCAATGCTAACATAGCACATCCACAGAGCACCAAGATTAGGGTAGTACACAGGGAACTCAGGGGGAATTGTTACTAATATGTAGGCCTGGAGGTAAGAGAGGTACGGTTTTACTAAATCACTAGCTGAAGAGACGCTTACATCAGCTACCAGCAAGCCAAAGAGCTCACTTTTCCCTCACGCTTTCAGAGGTTCGCTCCAATGGGTATCTTGTTTTATAGCAAATCCTCCATGGGAGTTGGAAGGGAGGGGAAACCCACACACAGAGTTAGTGGAAAAGCTGTAAGTACTTCAGTTAAAACATTCCCAGAATTTTCTTAGCTACCTGTTCCCTTCCCCAACCAACAGTCAGACACATCTTATGCTATGGAGACGAGCTGAGAGAGTTGGGGCTGTTCAGCCTGGGGAAGACAAGACTCCGGGGAGACCTTAGAGCAGCTCCTAGTACCTAAAGGGGCCGACAAGAAAGCTGGGGAGGGGCTTTTCACAAGGGCTTGTAGTGATGGGACTGGGTTTAAGGGGGAATGGCTTTAAGCTGAAAGAGGAGAGATTTAGATTAGATATTAGGAAGAAATTCTTCCCTGTGAGGGTGGCGAGGCGCTGGCACAGGCTGCCCAGAGCAGCTGTGGGTGCCCCATCCCCGGCAGTGCTCAAGGCCAGGCTGGACGGGGCTGGGAGCAACCTGCCCATGGCCCAGGGGTTGGACTAGATAATCTTTAAGGTCCCTTCCAACTTAAACCATTTCATGATTCTATGATATTCCAGAAAGCTGCAACAGGAGCAGTCACAGCTTTCCTAAACGCTACAAGTTCCTGTTCTCCACCTACCTCATCTTTGCTGGTATACTCCACTATTTCTGTACACAGATTGCTGCATTTGATGGTCCCCAGGTTCTGCTGATTGCTTTTTCGATTGCAAGAGTCTTTGTAGAGCATGTATGGTGTGCCGGTCTCTGTCTGTGATTCAATGATAGCGTACCACAGCTGCTGGGCCTTCACCACTCTGCGGACACGGCCTTGCTTCTCATAACTGCAAAAGGGCACATGTTGCTTAATAATTCCCAGGCTCTCCAAAAACAGCAGTGAAAGACAATAATTTTTAACACAACATCAGGTTCTCAGGCAGGCGAGACCTCATTCTCATCTGAACTAGCCAAAAGAGTATCAGCAGGGTATCAAGACTGTCCTTGTTTAAAGGAAACTGAAATCTTTCACTATAACATCCTATGCAACTAGTTCAAAACAAAGCTATCGGCCGCATTAAGCAGGGATCACTTCAGAATTCCCCCTTAACAAGTTAAAACAATCACATATACATAGTTCTACCTCTAGCAGGTCACAGTTTGAAGCAAACAGTAAGCAGACATTCCCAACCTTTGTCCTTTTACCATCTGATAATGGAACTCACTGACCACTTATGAGCCAACACCACCAACCCGTGCTTTGGCTCCCAGACACCACTCTACAAGAGCAGTTCTGTAAATGGGTGACTACTACTTAAAAGTCTATTCACTTTTCTTACCTCTCATATAGTTTCTCAAATTCCTCTCCCCAAACCTCATCTAGGCCAGGACACTCATTTGGACACATTAAGGACCAGTCCTGCAAGAAGGAAAAATATTCAGAGAAAATCTTTAGGCACCCCATTAACTAAAGGTATTCAACTTCATCAACAAATCCTGCTGTAAACAGGAACATGCAAATTACACTTCCCCTGCTGAGAATCCAGGAACCAACTCTGCCAGCAGACATGGGGAAGGTGTTTATCAGGCTAGTCAGATTTAAAAAGCAATGATAGAATAGTTATGACCAAACTGTATTTTCAGTCCTGAAAGGACTGGTTCTCAAAACATAACCTGTTTTAAAGCAAAAAAAATTTGTTTTAAAGCAAATAAGCAGTCATAAGCAGATCGATTTACTGAGAAGATTTTGATGCTTTAAGGAAATTCCAGAGTAAAAATTTAACGTAATAGTGTAAGTACATAAGTCATGGGCTGCCAGATTAAGCACTGAAGCAAAGTATCTCACTGGAGTTCTCCAACTCCACTGTCTACCTACACAGCCTACTTCTCAAATAAGCTGCAACAGCTCTTTCAAGAAGTTCCTTTGCTGCTGGGGAGACAGCTCTGCAACCTTTCATGAATTCCATCCCAGGGCCAATCACCTGTTCCTCCATTAACAGGCCTATTCTGCACCAATCAAGCTTCTTACCTGGTTGGTTTCAACTCGCTTCATGAAGAGATCAGGAATCCAGAGGGCAAAGAAAAGGTCTCTGGCTCGCTGCTCTTCTTTCCCAGTGTTCTTCTTTAAGTCAAGAAACTCAAAGATATCCAAATGCCATGGCTCCAGGTAGATGGCAAAAGCCCCAGGTCTCTGTTACATAAAACATAGTCAACATCAGAACACACTACTGCCCTTGGAAATCAACTCTCCTGCACTGCTCCCGAGTATACACAATACCATAAACTAACTGGACGTGAGTTTTATAGTCTTGTTAAGGCAATTTCAGTATTTTTCAGTATTTTTTGCATTACTGTTCTCTCACTGGAACTGGGCCACAGTACTAGTTCCAGATTCTCAATAAAAATGATATAGTAACAAAAATATATTTCCTCTGTATAAACAGGAGCTTGAAAAATCTTAGATTTACTTATTGTGTCATGCCTCCATTGGACTGTGTGAAGACAAAGGATCGAGAAGCTTTCTACAGCCTTATACCTTAATACCTACAGGGCATTCAAAGAGTGACTAACAACCAGTGCAAGAGGCTGCTCTAACGTGTGCATATCACACAGCAGACATATACCAAAAAACATACCTGCAGGATAAAATGCATAGTGAAAGGGGAACACCAGAATGTCAACAAGGGGGGGAAAATGCCCTATTTTAATTGTGTGTCATCTACAACCACTGCATCAGCTCACTGATGTTACTGGGTCAATCCTTCACAGATGTGGAACCTCCCCCTCTGACCTGAGGTTCCCTTCTTGACTCCAGTTTAATGGGAAGCCAGTACCTTGTTTCCACCTTGATCCACATAACGGGCAGTGTTGTTGTAGACCCTCAGCATCGGAACAAGCCCATTGGAATTTCCATTTGTCTGCAGAGGCACAGGAAAACCATCAATACTGAAAAGCAGCTGCCTGAAGAGATGAGCCTACATTTTCTGTATGTCTTTCAGCAGTCTGCAAAACTTTCATGCTGAAAGCTAGGGACTGACCACCCCCATCCGTTATTTGGTATTCCCTTCCCCCCCCCTCGCTTTTTTACAAATAGACAAAAATGTATATATCAGCTACTGGTCCCACAGTTAAAAAAGATGTACCTTCTAACTTCTTTCCTCTACATTATGTAATCTAGAGGCTTGTAGAGGTTACACATGCTGTGACAAAAAACCCAAACACACATTCACAGATGATCTTGAGCAGTTAAGACGTACAAAAAGGAAAAGGGCTAATGCACAAGTCTCTGAGTACATCTCTAGGTTGCTAATACATAAATAAGTTGGAATTGCCTGATCAAACAGTGGAATAAGATCCACTTTTTAGAAGGACTTTATTAGGAAGCCAAAACACAAAGGAAAACCAACCTTTTTGCCTTAAAGCATACTGAAAAGGGAAGGACTATTGAGCTAGACTAACTGCTGTGTTAAACTGACTGGGTAGAAGCAGCATTGATTTGGCAACCAAAATACAGACATTTCCTGAAACCAGGAGGTTAACCTCTGCTGGGAACACCATCTGCACACTTACCCCAGCAATATAGCTGCCTGTGGCTCGGATACAGCTCACAGCAAGGCCAATCCCACCAGCAGACTTTGAGATCAGTGCACATTGCTTGAGAGTGTCATAGATTCCCTCAATGCTGTCATCCTTCATGCACAGCAGGAAACAACTAATGAAAACAAATAGCTTTAGCATACAAAGATTAAAACAAAAAGTCAAGAAGTATTTCACCGAGGCTGCAGCAAAACACGGGCGAACACTGAATCTTTAACATGCTATGCAAAGCAAATAAATGAAGCAAAACCATAGGTTGCAAAGTGAAATAAAGGATAGTTTTATAAAAACATCATGAGCAATAGTTGTATTACCAAAACCTGTGTTATCGAAGCAAAGGTTTTTAGAGTCATATCAGTTATGCTTGCTACTTTTAGCATGTTTTAGAAAACAATTACCAAGATTCATTTTGTAATCTACAGAAGACTAGGCACACAGGTACCTTTTAAATAAAATACAGTCATGTAAACATTTCCATTGGCTTTAGAAGCTTACAGAAACCTATGTATTTTTTCCAAAATACTACACCAATTATCAGGTTAAATTTGACAGCACCTTCTCAAAACTTCATAAATAAATCACAAAAACATAGCTACTCTTTTTAAAAGTTGTGAAACTATTTCATTTGAACAGACCCGATCTCCAAAACTTTATCTTCTCCCAGTTATGCACTAAGCAAGCTTGAAAGCCAAAGGTACCTGGAAAGCTGAGGCCGGTTGGTGCCTGCATTGAATAACGTGGGGGAGGCATGAGTAAACCACCTTTCAGACAGAAGATTGTAGGTTTCAATTGCAGCATCAATGTCATTTTTGTGGATCCCCACCGATACCCTCATCAACATATGCTGAGGACGCTCAGCAACTGAATGCAAAAAGCAAAAGAGAAAACAGAATGTCAGTGTGACATTTACTATTGGTACAGACAGACGTAGAGGTCATGGCGATAAGCTACAAACAGCATGCAGTGGGCCACTCTAGAGCCATAGTTTTCATAGAATCACAGAATAAATCAGGTTGGAAGGAACTCCAGGAGGTCACTAGTCCAAACTCCTGCTCAAAGAACAGTCAGTTTAGAGAATCAGAGCAGTTTGCTCAGGACATTATCCAGTCAAGTTTTTCAAAACTCAAGGACAAGGACTGCATAACCCCTCTTAACAACCTGCTCCAATGCTCAACTGTTCTCATGGAGCACGCAGGGGGGGCAAACACACACCTGTATTAACAGCTAAAATCCAATCAAATATCCAATCCTGCATGCAACTGCTCTCTAAGTTTATTATATTAGAATTAACCTCTCATCCTTCTGGTGTCCTAGGATTTTCATGCTAAGGACCTGCAATAACTGGCACAGATAGCCCAGTAGCTCTTTCAACTTTAAATTTATTAGAAAGTGCTTAGCATTATTAAACAAGTCCACAGTGGGACAGGACCTACTTCATCTTCTACACCCCAGACAACAGGCAGCTTTCAAAGCACAGAGGTCCTTAAAACAGAGAGGTGAAGCACAGCTGTCCAGGTCACGCTGCCATTATTTGGAACACTCAAGTAAACTTGCCACAGTGTTGCTCTTTAATGATTAGCTGTTCCCCTTGTAAGCATACCACTGCCACCAAAAAAATGCTATACTCTTAGCCTAAGGAAAGAAGTTGCACCCGCCCAGAGAAAACCTACTACAAATGTTTTGCTTTTTTTTTTTTTTTAAACAGTACGTGGTGCTTTTACTGGAATGCTTTAGGGAAAGCTGTGAGGTAACCTATTTACCTCTTCGACCCCTTGTCTGAGCCATGGTCTTGACTTTTAAATACTACTTTAAGTTGATACAGACAGTTCTTACCTTTTGAGTTGATTTTCAGCAAGTAGGAGCGTTCTAGAGTCTTTAAAAAGAGAGAGTGAATCTTAGTAGACGGGCAGATTTCAGTTTTTAAAAAAATCCTATTAACCCCAAACTTAAGCATCTTCATGCTCCTTACCCTGGGCTTCAACAGAAGCACTAGCCCTGCACTCCACTCCCCCTCTTGTTAATGACATAGGGTATTAGGTAACTAATGACTAAAAAAAACCAAACAGAAGTCCACTGTGAGATTCCAACACTGAGGACTCTACACTTTTGATTATGGAGTGGTAGTGGTGCATGCAGTCACAACATTCACTGCTACCTCTCAACCCACAGTGAATGAAGGGTAGAAGAAAAGGGAGTTCTTGTTCTCCACAACCCTGTCCCTCCTTAAAGTATCATCCGTTGTGCCACAATAATGCTTTCCAGACAACCTGTATCACAGTCTGCAGTGCTGGGTGTTGAACACACAAAATCAGAAATACGGCAAGGCTACCACTAAAGCAGATGCCTTTTAAGCTTGTGCCTAATGGATTACAGCAGTAATTACAGCAGATGTCAGGAATTACGTATCTATATACATATAGAAACACACACACCTGTTCAAGGTCCCCTCTTTCCATCCTTGCCTATGCTGTTTCCACAGCTGCTCTGCTCTTGACACACACTAGTTGTTTCCTCATTGCAAACTACTTCCCCCAAACCAGAAGGCATCATATCAGAAGTGTCAATGGAAACTCTAGGCAAAGACCCCCAGTTCTTAGAGAGATTCACAAGAACTATCTGAAGTACCCAGTGCTACGGAATTGTGAAATATTCTCCAGCTAACTCTCTGGAGAGCCCACTGCATCACACACTAAAACAATTAGGCAAAGAACAGTATGTTGTGAGGGGAGCAGGAGGAGCAGATGGTGGGGGCACAGCAGACTGGACTGGTTGTTGGGGAGATGTGCCAGCAGCATGGAAGAAGACAAATGCGTGGGATGACACACTGAGAACAACTGTTACACGAAACAATGGGGAAAACCAAGAATCCCTTTTTTGGTTTATTAAAATTTAGATTACTTCCTTGAGGAATCGCACGAGCTGGGAAGCTTTCAACAACATTCAATTGCTATCTACTGCGAAACAGTTAGAGCCCAACAGTTAAAATACTATAGCAGCCAAGGGTACACAACAAGGCCAAGAAGAAAGTACATGATTCACCCAGTTAGGCAACTGCTTTGTGCAGGTACTCTTCGTTTTTTAACAAACCCACTAACGTCCCACCTACTCCATTTGCCCTCCTTGCCCAAATCTAGATGGTTCCGCAACTATTCCTATTCTTCCCACAAGACTCAGCTCCAGGACAGTATCAAAACAGCTGTCTTCATTATCATGAGTAATGTGCTTTTTACCTTAAAACCAAAATAGTTGTAGGAGAAGTCTCTGTCATAGATAATGGCAGAATTCAGGCGCTGAAAGGAAATAATACAGAGAAAAATTTACATTTACAATCAGTTTTTTGTGCCTCACATTAAGGTATAATAATGCTATCATTGTTTGGCATTTCTGGCCTCAAAGATCTAGTGAAACCGATATCAGATCAGAGGAATAAAGTAGGGAAAAGCACTTAGCTTGAAACAACAAATGCACAGTTTTAACAATTTTTTTCCAAGTATAATGCACAATTGTTGGCTACATCTTAATGAAATCTAACTAGACACTAAGAAACACAACACAGAATCAAAATACAAAAGTGACTTCCTCGTAAGCACACAGACCTGGAACAACCTGAAATCAGAAACCAAACCTCAACTCTCCCTTTTTAAGAGTTGAGCAAACAAAACAGATTGCTACATCAAAAGGTACTTTTTCTCAAATTAATCGGTCTTAATTAATAGTCTGCTGATCATGACTACGAGGACATCCAAGAAGATTCTACTTCAGAAACATCCTCACATGAAGGAAATTCCTACATCCTCTCTTTTAAACTCTCCAAACAGGGCAATTGCCACCTGAACTGGTTTCTGCATTGTCTTTTTGTCCTAAATCAAACACGGCTCACTTAAAAAATAAGAAAAATAAATTATTTGAACTAGTTCACTGAATTTTTAAAACTTTGAAGTGAAAAGTGAAAAAAACGTTACATACATCTTTGTTGGCCAAAACTATGTCTAGAGTTTCTTTGGAGATCATTGGTGAGTGCTTCCCATTGTGAGGGTTTATGTAGTTGTAGAGATCATCCATCACATCTACAAGAGAAAGGTATTTAAAAAGAAGGACAACCACAGACCTATATATGCCTCACCTGCCATTCGTTTTCAAGGATTTAACAGGCAGGAATACCCATCCTCTAAAATAACCCCCTCCAGCTCTACAAGCACGAAACTTTTGTTCTACCTGCTCAGTACTACTACTAATCTGTTAACCTTAAAAATGCACTTCTCTTACAATGCTTTTTTTCTAGAATTTATAACACATAATAAATGAGAAAGAAAGTGGGTGCAACCTAATTTCAATCAGTTACATTTTTCATCAACCTATTTATACAGATACCTTTCTCAAAACAGGCAATTTCATATTCCTTGTGACATGCCTAAGACTCATGTTTTCCATCTCCATGGCATTTTTAGTTAGCCTGGGTACTTAGTAACTTCTGCTTCAGAAAGAGATTTCCCTATTTATATCCCCTGAAACTCCTACTCCCTTTCTGACTAATTGCTATGCAAGTGCCCCTGAAGAAACTTACCACTGAATACTTTCTTAGTTTCTTTGTGCAAATTGGACACTGCAATCCTTGCTGCCAGGATGGCATAGTCTGGGTGTTTGGTGGTCAAGGTTGCGGCGGTTTCAGCAGCCAGTGTATCCAGTTCCACCGTCGTGACACCACTGTACAGCCCCTGAATCACTTTCATGGTGATCTGGGCCTGAAAAAGCAAAATTCTAGAGGTTAGCTACCTGTTGTTGAGGAAAAAAAATATCCTCATGTTTCAACCATTTGAAATGTAAGATGTGCTTCACTATAAGCAGTACCATTCTCTCTGTCTGAACAGAAAAGCGAATTAAAATACCAAACCCTCTTGGTGAAGTACTGACTCCTAAAATTTTACAAGTAATACTGGGGCAGAAGGGGGAGTGAGGAAAGCGTGAAGAAAGCAGAAACTGCCAATCCAGAATCATTAACAGTTTTTTCTCTGCATTTTCCTGAAGGCCAGGATAAAGTAGCAGCAAAGTTCATAGGGTAAAAAGTGAGATTAAAACCGTACTTGCTTGGAAGTTTTGAAACTCCAGATGAAGCCTGACTTTATCAATGCCTGAGACATGGAAGCACTACGTTTAAAATCATTTCATGACAAGAGCAAAAAAAAACCCAAGCCTGGAAGGGATACAACAGCTTTTGCTCCATGGCTTAAATTCATCTTCATCCGCCAGTTAGGGCCTTTTGTGGGAAGACTTTTGCATCTACCATCTCCAGAAGTATGTTCTGCTTTTCTCTCAAGCATTTAGCACTGATCTCTACAAGAAAGAGCGTATTCTACACTGGAGATGAGAGGTCTGATCTTGTGTGGTGACTACTGAATACACTGGAATTGCCAACAGCCTCACAAAACCAGGACCTGTAATTTTCAAACCTGACTCTCTGAAAGTGAACACATGAGGTTAGGGATTTCTAGCATTGGCTTGTAAGACATCTGGCACAAGAAGATCCAAGTCCAAAAGGAGAAACTCAGTTCCAGGAAGATATGTCACACACTATTGCAGAATAAATAAGAATGCAGCACTTTGTGTAAGATTAGCTTCATTATTAAGACAGGGGTATTAAGAGTCAGGAGGAATAGGAATCTTGTTTCTGTCCCATGTCACTGAGATCAAGTCAGTATACTTTGTGTTTCAGTAACCAAGTCACTAACGCTCCTCCTCCTGCTCTCTCTCTATGGCTGAAGAACACTACTTTTTGGTACAGAATGAATGTCAGATATTTTACAGATGCAGTTTAAGACAGGAAAACAGATCATTAGAGATGGGAAAAGCCTAAGTTGACAACTCCAGAATGAACAGACTGGGTCTGCACATCTGTGTAAAAACAAAAATCTCACAGAGATCGGTGGATCCACAAGGGAGTCAGCCTCTGCACAGGCTTTGGAAGGAAAAGCTTACACAAGTGCACTCAAACAAGCTTACAACATGCACTCAAAATCCTACACAGCTCGAAAAAACAAAGTAGGGATACTATAATGACAGGGGGACTTTGTCAGACAGAAAGGGCACCTTGTTTTATTATGAGATCAAGAACTACTTTCCATATAGTATTGCTCAAGCTTTGCAGATTGAAATTGAGAGAAATGTACCAAAACCAAAATATATGTGAATTGGAGCAATCAACAATTATTTTTTAAGCACAAGAAGCTAAATTGCTTCAACATTCAAGGTAAAAGCAATTTACAATAGGTAAACTGATTTTTCTCCCCACCAGCCTCAGACTCTATCTGTGACGCAAAAAAAACTCAGAACACAAGCAATTAGAAGGAACACATTGTGAATGCATTTGCCCAGAACTCCTGTGCAGGCTGCCATGGCTGGCTTTTGCCAAGGAGAGCTGGGTAACAACTGCTCACCACTGTCGGCTTTTAGCAGAGGTCACCCAAGGGGCAGGGAACAGGACAGCAGGAGGAAGGACAGACTCACAGGATCGACAAAGTCAGCATTGAGGCCATAGCAGAGCTTCTGGATGCGCGACGTGATCTTGTCAAACATGACGCGTTCTTGACGTCCATCTGTTGGGAGAAGAGGTTGCAATCACAACAGCTCCCATCACAATAAGGAACGAGTTAAGCACAGTATCCCTCTAACCTAGCACCTCACACAAAAGGACAGCCCTGTTTTAGGGGAACCTGGGATGGGAATCACCAAGGACAACCTGCTCAGGTTCTCTGTTCAGGCCCAAGGCTACCCCTCCACCCTGGGGTGCCCTTGGTGCAGATGAACTACCTGACATGGGACCCCTCACTCAGAGGCGCAGGTCTCAGTATCATGAGGAAAACCAGGGAGCTCGCACCACTTCAAGAGGGATAAAAGTACCTGGTACAGGGCCAAGAAACTCCCACCCCAGTACACCTAAAACTTTGCATAAATGCAGTTCTCAGGACCACCGCTGCAGAGATGGGGAACCCAGCTGAGGGCCACCTTAGCCCCCCTGTCCCCCAAAGGCTGGGGTTTCCTTCTCTGGCTGAGCACTCTCCTTTGATCAAAGGCGTGGGGACCAAGCCCAGATCACATTGCCATGGTGGGTGGAGGGTGTCTCCCAAAGCAAACTGAGGGGGTCTCACCCCTCACTCTCAATGTCATTGGGGAAGCTCCCTCACTACTCCAGGGTCCCTGCAATGCAGGTGGGGTGCTATCCTCTCACTCTTGGTGCCCTGCAAGCTGCCCCCAAAGCAGAGGGGATCCCATCCTTCCACACCCCATGAGGAACCCTCTGAAAACAGCGCGGGGGTCCCCATCTGCTCACTTTAAGTGTCAGAAGAAGGATCCCTGAAGCAGAGGGGGTCTCATCCCCTCACACCAGGCACCATTAGAGGGACCCCCCCCAAAGCCACGGGGATCCTGTCCACTCACACCAGGCGCCATAAAAGGGATCCCCCAAAGCAGAGGGGGTCCCATCCCCTCACATCAGACGCCATGAGGGGGATCCCCCCCCCTCACACCAGATGCCATGCGAGGGACCCCCCCCCCAAAGCACAAGGAGTGACCCCCACCCCCCTACACTCGGAGCCATGCGAGGGACGGACACACACCCACCCCCAGAGGAGAGGGGAGACCCCATCCCCTCCCCGCCGGTGCGGAGGGAAGCCCCCGTGCCCGGCCAGTGCCCCTCCAGGGCGGAGAGCTCTCCCTCACCCCGCTTGACGACGTGCATGGCGGCGGTCGGTGTCCCGGGTCTCTCAACGGCTCCCCAGCGCCAGGCGCGGTCCAAGCGCTTCCCGCTCCCGCCAACTGCGCTGACCCCGCCGCGCCGCCGTAGCGCTCCACCCCGCCGGCTGAGGCTGTGGGCGACATCTTGCCTCCGGGCACTGCCTCCTTCTTTGTGCTCTGCCCCCCACCGCCAGCGACTTCAGCGCTGCCTTTCACCGTTAGCTAAGACTCGTCCCTTCCTCCACTCCGACCTTCCCCCAATCCCTTCTCCCGGGAAACACCACCCCGCAGGGAACAACACGCCGCTTGCCCGCTTCCAAGATGGCGGCCGACGGCCCGCCTCCCATGGCAGGAGGCGGTGGGACGGGAAAGGGCGGTTCACGCCGGCGCCAGGGCGGGACGTATGGAGCCCGCCAAAGGACAAAACGTCCTCGTCCCGCGATAAGCAATATAGCGACAACAATAGCAATTACAATTATACTACAGCAAGGCCCAGTTTCGGAACGAGAGGCGGTGCCCCACAACCCCCTTTCTGCCTGTACCCCACACAGAACGCCACCCCCCTGGGGCAGAGGCCTGTACCGGCATGGTGGCCCGTGCACCAGCATGGCGCCCAGCCCAGGCCCTCCCGCCAGCAGGCTGGGGCCATGGACAGGAGTGGAGCTGGCATCTCCTCAGGAGAAATGCCCCCGGGGGACACAGAGCCCCCGGAGGGCTCTGAGGGCCGGCAGCGGGGGATGCTGAGCTGCCATCCCCATCCAAAGTGGTGGGTGCCCCAGCTAAGAGTGACATGAAGGGCACGCATCCCTCCAGAGAGACCTTCTGGGGTGTTAAAAAAGCCTATAATTGCCCTTAAAACATTAGGACTGACAATGTTGATGAGGGTCACCCTCCCCCTGTGCTTCAGGAGGGCGAGCCTTCTCCTGTGGGCATCCACCATCTTCTGCAGTGCTTGCTCCTCACAGAGGCAAGGGAATCGCAGAATCACAGCACGACTGGGGTGGGAAGGAGCCTCTGGAGACCACCCAGCCCTACCCCCTGCTGAAGCAGCTCCCCCAGAGCAGGTTGCACAGAGCCACGTCCAGGCGGGTTTGAATGTCTGCGGAGAAGGAGACCCCACACCCCCTCTGGGCAGCCTGTCCTGGTGTCCCGTCACCCTCAAGGGAACGATGTTCTTCCTCATATTCAAGTGGAAGTTCCCGTGTTGCAGTTTGTGCCCATTGCCCCTTGTCCTGTCACTGGGCATCACTGAAAAGAGCCTGGCCCCGTCCTCTTGGCACCTGCCCTTAAGATATTTGTAGGCATTGATGAGGTCCCCTCACAGTCTTCTCCTCTCCAGGCTGAACAGCCCCAGCTCCCTCAGCCTTTCCTCATCAGGGAGATGCTCCATCCCCTCATCATCTTTGTAGCCTCCACTGGACCCTCTCCAGTAGTTCCCTGTCTCTCCTGAACTGGGAGCCCAGAACCAGACACATTAGTGCCTGGGTGTCCAGGCAGGGCTCACGGGCAGCAGCACCCAAAGCACTGCTGAGGTTTATGTGCATAATCCAACCCAAACCATCAGTAGTTCCTCTGCTAACCTGCTCTGAATGTCTTGGAAACCAGCAGCCGACCAGCAGCTGTGGCACTTGTGAGTCTGAACTGCATGATAATATCTTGTATTTATCGTTTACAGCATCTTCCCTTTCTGCACAGAGCCTGTGAAGTGCTTCTTCAACCACCCCAAGAAGCACACCTGCCTGCAGGCGACAATGCTGAGCAGCTTAACGCTGCATGGCCTCATCTCTGCAAGTGGGAAAGGGGAAGCAGAGGCGAGCGCAGCACCGCACCGGAAACTTCAGGTTTTGCACCATGACAGTATCATCATCCAACGTGCAAGTTACCCTTCGGCTGTGGCTAATCTTGTGAGTCTCAGAAAGAGATCCCAGGAGCTACGGTAGCACAAAGTGGCTGGAAATTCAGTTATTTATTTCTTCTGGATGGACCACTGTCACTTCCTACATGAGGGTGTTGGTTCTATTCAGGCTCAGAGAAAAAATGGCAGTTAGCGATTCCTCAGCACCCAGGTTTGCTTTGAAGGCGCCCAGTGCACCAGCAGGTCAGCCTGATCCGACTCAGCTTGAGCGAGCCACACAAGAGCACTGCACAGAGGCTGGCAGCCCAAAAAGCTCTCATCTCAAAGATGTGACACACAGAAGTTTTGGAACTGATCAGGAAATGGGAATAAATTTAGGGTTGTTTCTCTATTTTATTGGGAAAAGGCCTACAGAAGGAAAAAATTTTGGCATTTTGATCCATTTGAAGCCTGAGCTGTGCTCACAGATCTTTTCCCTCAAGTTATTCTACTTTTGTGTTTTATTCGCCCTTTTTTGAAAAAACAGTAGCAGGTGGAGCAGTGGTTTCATTTTATGAGGATGTGACTGTATGTCATGAGTTAAACAGCCGCAGAGGAAAACCAGCCTCCTCCCCTCCAGCATGGTTGTGGTGAGATCAGAATGGCTGAGATACACCAAACTCTTCAGAGAGGTGAGTTTTGGGAGGAAATGTAGCAACAAGAAACAATACTTTACCTCCATCCAGCTCTGAGACAGCTCTGGCTGGAGTGGAGCATCAGGTGCTAACAGGTTCCTGTTGTTACTCCTTTGCTGATTTCCACAGAGAAATTTCCTTTTTCTGAACAGGCTGCTTCATTTGAAACCATCAGCCACAGGCACCTGCAGCTAGCACCTCAACTGCACAAGAGCACTGAACTTTTCCCAGGTAGGAAACAAGCGCTGAGCTAGCACAGCACTCAAAACCAAACCACGATTGCTTCAGTACCTTCTATTCATGCAATATGAAGCCACAAAACAAGGGATCTGATCCTGCCATGGATCAAGGGGACAGTTACACCAAGGAAAGTGTGGTTCCCCCCTCTTGGCCGCATACTCCTGTGGCCCATGAAGGGAGCTGGGAGCCTGCATGCAAGTCCGCTACCCCAGCATGCTCTGCAGGGAACCCAGGATGCTGGACCATCAGAGAGCAACAGAGATTTGCATATTATCTCACTCTGGAGCTATGTGATGTCCTGATGCCAACCCATTTTCTAGGCCAGAAGGTCCAACTTCCCTTTCAGCAGGGAACAGGGTTCAGGCCTCTCTTCCAAAGCAGGCATTGATAATGCTGATTATTATGTATCTGACTATGTAGCTGGTAAAGCTGGGCAAGTCTTGAGTTCACATCTTCCCTTTGGAGGGGCAGATTCACACTTGTGCTCTCCATCACCCAGGGACCACTGTCCCTGGCAGGCTGTGAGTGTCTTCAGAAAGCAGTGTGTCTCCAAGTTCTCCTGACGAAGATCTCCTGCTTTTCCCAGTCTTGCTGGCTTGTGCTGTGTGCTTGTAGGTCATGTACTGAACTGGGCCCCGAGAAGACTCATCCTGAGGCCTTGACAGTGTTGCGGTGCCAGGCTGCCGGGCTGGCAGCACTCCTGGTGCAAGTGGAGAGCTGCTGGACTTGAGGAACATCTCCAGCCAAAGCAGGGGAAACCATGTGAATGAGGTAGAAGCCTTGAGCCACAGACTGAGCTGCGCAGAGGTATCTTAATCCAGCCAGTGACAAAGGTCTGGGCTGCTCTGTGACTCTGGCTCTGGGGGCCTCTAGGCTACAGTGGAAGTTGCGAGTATCTTAGGTATCTTGGGGGTTTCTTACAGGATTCAGTCTGTGAGGAGAAAATACAGATGGAAGAGTATAATCCTCTACCTCCTGGTTGTTTTGTGCATCATAGCACACTATACTGATTTCCCAACTCTGATTACTAGTCCCTCCATTGTCTTCAGCCAACTGTGTGCAAAGCTCTACCATAAGCGAGACCACCAAAACTACCCAAATTAAAAATACCTCTTTTGTGTGGAGTTACAGTTAATTCTTTGACCCAGAAACATCTGTAAAAATGCTGTTCATTTGCAGAGACTGCTTGATTTTAATTGTCTCTCTTGGAAGGTCTAGGACTTTTCACAGCTGCAGGTGCACAGCAGCACTCTGGCACATGACATGAGTTGAAGGCAACCACAGTCACCAAGCAGCATGACTCTTTCTTCCTTTGGTTTCCTCCCATGATGAGCTTCCTTTTTTCTCCTAACTTAGATTCGATTGCAGTCACCCCGCAAAGACTTTATACAGTCTTCCAGAGGGGATCACCAGCTTAGTGGACAATTCACAACCCATACCCATCTTGCAAAAGCGTTCTCCATTGAAAAGAATTGATTCTGCTGAACCTGTATTTGAGGTCTGTCCCTTTCTCCACTCTCCCTTCCCTGCTGCAGTGTTGGGGATAGTCCTGGTTCAATGGGTATTTCCTTCTTCTGAGGAACCTGCTCTATTCAGAAGTTAGAAACAGCTGGCTCCAGATGCAGCGTGATGGCAATGGCCAAAAAGAGGCAGGGCCATGCATCAGCCATGGAAAAAAATGCACGTAATCCTGAGAGACAGACAGAAGCTGGTGTGCAGCAGAGGATCAGGGATCTAACCCTGTGTCCCCTGGAAGATGCAAAGGAAAGGAGACGGAAACTCTAACAAGAACAGAAGATGACTCGGTGGCTGAAACAGGGGAACAGGAGAAATACTGAGTCTTTCATGGACAGATCACAGCTTTAAGTTGAGGTCTTTCAGCAGCTGCTACTACTGCTGACGCTGAGCCTGTGCGAAGGCGGCAGCAGTCTGTCTCCCAGGAAAACTGCACCACTATTTCTGCTCCTTATTTGGCTGTCTGGTTTTCCCAGCAAACAGGCCAGGAGAGCACAGACACTAACTGGGGAAGCAGGGTGACAATAATGGGTGTTTTGTGGGATGCAGACATGAAAGAGAACCTGGACAGGGAGATGGAGCCATTCCTGAAATGACTCCTTCCTTCCACCTGGATGCTGTTCAGCCTGTGGGGGGACAGCAGACCCCTACGTGTCCCTTTGTACCACTCCTCCTTTCTTCCTCGTGCCTTCATGCCCACTGACCTTCAGTGCTGGGTGGGAGCCTGGCACCGTTGTCTACCTCCTCACACTGCTCTGCAGCATGGTTGGGACATGGCTGTCTTGAGAGTGCCGCAGCCCTGGTGCCCCTCCTGTGCATGTCCCCCACAGCTGGAGAAAGCACCAGGCTGCTCCTGCAGCATGGCTCAACCACAGGCGTGCGGGGAGCCCAGCATGAGACCACATCCCAGCAGAGGTTTGGTGCTGAGAGGGACCACGCCAGTGCGCACCCTGCACCCAGCTCTTCGTGAGCAACGTGTCCTGTCTCACCCTACTGAGTGCAGCCCCGTCCCCAGAACTTGTGCTGAGCAAGCAGTGATGCCTCTGGTCCCTTCTGGCCGCAAAACCAAGCGGGATGAACCATTAGTGGGGGTTGTGCAGGCTGTGGGCTCCAGGGAGGCTCGTGGGAACCCCATCACAGTAGGTCCCGCACCCCTGGCCGGAGCTGGCCGGGATGGAACTGCACCTGGCGCAGGTGAGCAGAACGTGGCCCTCCCGCCCTCCCACCGCTGAGCAGGAAATGCTGGGCACTGGGCACCTCGACAGGTTGGGGCCCCTGTCACCCACCATGCCGCTGGAACCCATGGTAGGACCAGGGGGCCCTGGGGGGATGTGCCTGCCCTGCCCTGTGCTGCCCCAGGCTGCAGGAGCTCCCACTCCCAGTGCCAGGGACCCATGGTGTACAAGTTGCCCTCCACAGCCCTGTTGCAGCTGGAACCCCCCACAATGAGCCACGGTTGTGGTGGGAGCAGCACGGGGTATCTGGATCCTATAGGGCTTTCTGCAGATCGTTGTCCCTTAGCCACCCACATGCCAAGGTGATGGCAAGCCCTTGGGTCTCAGCCTGGCTCAGTTCCTCTTGCAATCCCTCCACATGGAGCAATGCCTTTCGCCATCCCTGATGGGTGGCCACCTCTTTGCAATTTGCCCCGTGGCTGCAGTTTTGTGGAGCTGCTGGGATTTCCTAGGGTGCACAAAGCAGCCAGAGCCTGGTGGGGCAGGTCTCCCACTTGTCTGGAGGGCTCTGGGGAGTCTGTGCCTGATGAGGCCAGCTCTCCTCTCGAGGGCAGGTGGGGCTGATGCCTTTCATTGGCCAGAGCATCTCTATAAAGGGCTGAAGGGACCCCACTGCTCACTCTTGTGTCAGAGTGCTCGCTGATGGCTTGTGCAGCCCGGGCATGGGGCAGCTCGGGGCAGATTTCCTGCTGGGAGACAGAGAGGATGGGACAGGCAAGCTGAGGGGGTCACAGCTCCCAGGTAACTCCAAACAGCATGGGACACTTGAATGGTGGGGGTGATGGGGCTGCTCGACAGTCCCCTATGCGCAGCCCCTGTGGTCTGGCCTGGGGGAGCTGTGAGCTGCTCGCAGGGCTTCAGCCATCTGGTCCTGCTGCAGTAGGAGCATGGTATGGGACAAGGCTTGGTGGCAGTGACAGCTCCGGATGCTCTGGGCTGAGAGCCCTCGTGTCGCACTGTGCCGTCTCCCCGTGATGAGCAGGGAGTGCGCAGTGGCACTGGGGTACTGGCACAGCCCTGCTGCTGGCTGTGTGGAGGCTGCCGAGCACCGCTCTTCCTCAGCCCCCTCCTGTCACTTCGCTCCTTCCTGAGAGCCCCCCAGTGATGTTTGCCAGCGTTTGAGGTGGGCAAGGGTAAACAGCGGGGCCAGACAGGCTGTTCAGGGAATTTCCCTCCACAGCTCCAGTATCTATAAACATGATTGGAAATGGGGAGGGGTGATTACTGCATTCATTGCCCTGTGGCTGGGAGGTGGGCACTGCAGGTGCATGAACAAGGCAGCCTTGTGGGAGAAGAGCAAGAACAGCACCCTGGGCCAGGAGACTCACCCAGAAAGCCCTTGATCATCCTGTGGCAGGTTTCCAGTGTTCCCTGGTAGCATTTTAACTCCCTGTCCATCCTCGCTGACCTCCCCACAGAAGGTGCCACACATTTATCACCTCCTCTGTTCAAAGCAGCAGGGAGGCTGGCAGCTGGCCTTTTTTAGTAAGTAGTTACGATCACATTTCCATCGCTCTGGGCAATGTGGAGTGAGGACTCTGGTAGTGGGAAGCCCCAGGAGGTGTGGAGATGGCTGCCAGGGGTGCAGGGCACCTGCAGCACAGCTTGGCAGGCTCAGCAGGACTTGCTAGGTCTGCAGCGGCCCTGCTGTGCCTGGGCTGGCTCCTGTAAATGCACTGGGTATCCCTGAACTGTGCTTCCCAGCCAGCTCCGGGAGGACAGACAACTTTGATGCAGTGCCAGATGTGAGGCAGTGCCCGCTCAGCTGATAGCACAGTTAATCTGTACCTTGGATCGACCACCCACAGATAATTGAGAGCTGATACCTTGCAGGAGGGTGCATGGTGAGGCTCACCCTTGTTTCTGGAGTAAACCGCTCACTAGGATGCTAGCATTCCTGGGCTGCAATCCCCTTGGATCCGGCATCTGGAGGAAGTTGTGCTGCACCCATGGACTTTGCACAAAAGCAAGTATTTCAGTGTCCCAGGGCTGCATGCAGACAAACAGTTGCCTCTGAACAGCCCCAAAATGCCTGTATCTCAGGGACCCTGCAGCATCGCCCCAGGAGAGCCGCCTTCAGCAGTGCACACTGTTGAACCTGGCCAGCGCTCCTGCCAGCTGCAGGGCACGTCTCCTGCCAGCTGCTATGCTGCCCACAGCCCCAGGAGAAAGGGATGGGGATGGGAATGTGCTGGATTTCAGGGTCTCTGCAGCCCCTGGAGACAGCAGAGATGGAAGAGCATTTTCCACATGGCTAGGGTTTGCAGATTGCTTTCCCAATGACCCATCCTGCTGCTTAGGAAGGGGTGAGTCAAGGAAAAGGATACTGTGCAGGACAAGTAAACACTGGATTAGCCCCTCAAGCCTGGGCAGGGACACTGCATCACAGAGGCGGGATTTTTTATTCAATTCAAAACTGACTCCTTTTCTAAAATAAACCCTCACACTCCAGTAGGAGCGAAGCCTGGGCAGTCCAGCCTTTGGCTTGTTTTGCACATGAGATCAGGTCTGATCTTCTCAGCTTTGTGGTCTGTGAATCATAATGCTGCTTCATCACTGAATGACTCTCCTCTGCCTTGAGCAGTTCTTCCCCCACAGGTTCCCACAAGTTGGGGAAACCGAGTCACAGCAGCGTGGGGCTTGCCAGAGGCAGTGCTGGGATGAGAGCCACACGCTCCTGAGGCCCTGTGCTCCATCCCCTGTGGGCTGCGCACAGGTGGGCTGTGAATAACCGTTTGCATCTGTTGTGACACTGATACTAAAAGAAATTTCCCATGCAACAACATCCATCACACCGCTAGCCACTCTGGCCAGGGGCTGGGGAGAGTCCACTCTCTTTCTTGCTCATCCTCTTCTCTCCAGGAAGTCTGATCTTGCTGGAGAGGGTGGGTCAGGATCTGTCCTGGAGGGACCTGGGGAAAGCTGCAGCCCAGGTGGCAGAGGGGACCTCCAGGGAAGGACCATGTGGCTGGAACAGGCAGGGTGCAGGCAGCGTGCTTCATCCTGGGGAAGAGAGGAAGTTGCAGTGGGGTGGGACACAGGACCAGCACAGTGGCAGCACCTGATGAGGACAGTATTCAGCGTCATTCTCTCTGAAGTCTCAGGGTGCTGGGCAGTCAGGGTGCTGAGGGGTGCTAGGCCCCTCACAGAGCCCTAGCCAGCACTGGCCAGGTTTCTCTATCTGTTTGTGCTGCAGCCCAACTTTTTCTTAGCCCAAGTAGCACACCTGAGCCTCGTGGCCCAGGGTCCAGGGCAGCTGAGATGACACAGTTGTCTCAGAGAGATGCCGCTTTTGGGAGATTGCTGGAGGGACCAGATCACTCTGTGTTCCCCAGGCAAGCTCTGCAGAATGATATGGGGGTTCCCTCTGTCCTTCCAATGGTGGCAGGACCTGTACCCAAGGAGCCTGGTGCTGATGGAAGGGATCACAGCCCCAAACCCTGCTGTGACCTTGCAGCTCCCTGAAGTGCTGCCAGCTGTGCCCTGGGAGCAGAGAAGCTGTCCCGCAGCCTCTGTGGGCCCCAGGGCCCCACCAAGCTACTGGCTGGCTGCAGGAGCAGTTGGGGAAGTAATTCATGATAACAAATGAGACACAATATCCCTGTTCTCTCTCCCTACCATGCTCATTCTCTCTTCAGCAGAGGTGCCAGCAGGGCCAGGGTGCGGGGTCTGGGGCTAGCAAGAGGTGCAAGCTTCCATCACCCTGCTGGTCCCCCACCTCTGTCCATGACAAGCGATGAACTGCACAGTGTGCACAGCACCAGGTCTTCCCTCCCTGCATCCAGCATGGCTTTGCTGTGGCACAGTGTGAGCTAACGGCTCCAGCCCTTGCCCAGGCGTTCCCTGGCAGGGTGCGTGATCAGGACCCTGGCAGAGGTGGGAGCTGGAGATAGCCCCACTGGCAGGAGGGCTTTGATGAGTGGTGCATCAAGCAGTGGCAAGCACCCCTGCACCCACTCTCATCTGCTCAGCACAGGGCTGGGTGCCAGGGTGCCAGTCCAGGCAGTCCCTGTGTTTAGATAGTCCTAGGTACATAAAGCAGAACAGAGATGAAAACCCATCATGGGGTGGTGGTGAATGCCAGCTGCTGATTTTCACACTACAGGAGGATCTGCGGGATCAAACCTGCCCAGCGTTTTAGAGCTGGGGTCTGCCTGGACCTGCACCTGGCTCCCAGAGCCTGGGGAGGAGCACAGAGCTCTGGGCCAGCCCAAGCCTCCCATGTCTCACAGCATGGCCCACCATGGGCTCCTGGTGGGCAGATTTCAGGGAGACCCCCAAAGCCCCTTTGGGAACCAGATGCTTTTTCAAGGAGAGCTTGCCATGCCCAGCCCTGCTGAGGAGCCTTGTGGGTTTTGCAGCCTGCAGCCAGTGGTTCCTGATGCTTTTCTCCCCTCTGCAGGTCAACATCTTCCAGATGGAGGATCTGACTGCTGACCCCACCAGCCAGCCCTGGTCAGGCCCCCCACCCCAGCCTGAGAACCCAGCCCCCAGCCTGCCCCAGGAGACCTGGGCCGGTAAGTATGAGTTCCTACTGTCCTGCCTGGGCTACTGCATGGGGCTGGGCTACATCTGGCGCTTTTCTTACCTGTGTTACTGCAATGAAGGAGGTAAGTCCCTGCTGTGGGCACACACACCCCTTCCCTGGACATCCAGGCACTGCTCAGTTCTCCTGGATGGAGGCCAGAAGCACGGGGAGCTGGGGAGGGACAGCATGCCTGTGCATGGGGGCTGTGCTCTCCGGGACAGCAAACATGGGTTGGGATTCAGGGTTTCGTGTGGCCCACCTGGACACTTTAACCCCACTGTGAGGACCATGGGGGAAAGATGCTTTAAGAGTTCAAAGCATCCCCCCAGGAGTCTGCCAGAGGAATTCTCCTGCTCCTGCTGAGGCTGCTGAGGCTGCCCTGTGCCACTCAGAGATATGCCTACCTCTGGGCCAAGCCCAGAGCAGCCTGCGACACTGTCCTGGGTGGTTTGGGCCAAAAAATGCTGCCTCCAGGCAGAGCCCATCTGCAGAGCATCTCTGCTCCAGGCAGAGATCTCTGCCCTGGCTTGCAAAAGCAGGGCTTAGCCCAAAAGGCAGTGACCCCCCTGCAGCCCTGTCAGCCCCTCTGCAGCAGCGGTAGCAGGGACCATCCGGTGCTGTGCAGCTGCAGGCTGTTGTGCACAGTGCATGGAGGTGCTGGCCCACTGTAAAAGCCAATTCAGTTGGGCAGGAGTGCCTGGGAAGGTGGCCAAATGGGGGCAATAACCTGCCACATTTCTAGGGCAGGACAAAGTGCAGGCAGTTCAGCATGTCACTGGTACCTGGTAACAATGTCCCAGGAAGATGCAGTGCTGTGTCTCTGGGCTGTGGAATGGGAGAAACCTTCCCAAAGGTCATTCCTGAGCTCCTCACTGCTTCTGCTGCCCTGACGTTGTCTCCTTTTGCACCCAGCAGGAGGGCCCACCTCTCCCCGTCTGGCCCTTGCCAGCTTTGCTGTGCCTCCAGCCCACATCCCTCTGCCCTCTGGCATCTCCCTTTACACTGAACATTGCAGGAGTCTGCACCACTCTGCTGCTGCCTCCGGATCCCCGATGCTCTGTAGGCTTGCAGCCTGCTCAGCCCCACAGCCTGCCCTCCCCAGAGCAGTCTGTGGGGCTTTACTGCACTGGTTTTCTACACTCACTCCAAACTGCCCAGTTAAATTGGTGATTTCCCCTTTGTCCCACGAATGCTCCTTAAATCACTGTAACTGCAGTCATTTGCTAACACGCCAACTGACTTCTTCAGGGCATGGCCGGATGGCAGGCAAGTTTGTGTGGTGGCAGCATCCACCGGGCAGTCAGGCATGGGGCACAGGAGTATGGGACCCTGTCTGGCACTCCATGGCCCCCCAGACCTCTGCCCCATGCCCCAGCCATCCTCAACACCACAGGTGTCCCTGCTGAGCTGATGCGAACAGCTCTGGCTCCGAAATGCCATGTCCCGTGTGCACTTGCTCCTGCCAATAACTAGGGCTGGCACCCATCCCTGCGATGCCATGCTGGTCTGGGGCAGCACCCGTGCCTCGGCAGGACGTGTCAGGCCTGGGCTGTGCTGAGCTTTGCACCTCGCCTAACCAGGGAAGAATGTGACCCTTGGTGCAGCTCTTGCTGCTGGGAGATGGGGTTGGGGTGCAGGCTTGGCTGCGGATCCCCCTGGGGAGGCATCTCCTCTTTCCCGGGGGGCTGCACAGCCTGGCCCATGTTAGCACTGACGCCAGGGAAGGGGTAGAGGGGGAAGGAGAAGCAACTGCTCCCGTGGGAGCTGCTGCAGCCACCGGTGCATGCCCTGGGGTGCAGGGATGGGGGTGGCAGTAGGGTGACCTGCTCCAAGGACCAGGGACACAGACACAGGCATCCCCACCAGCCACAGCCTCCCCCATCATGGCGACCTTTGGCACAGCTGCAGAGAACACTGGGCTTTTCCCTTGCGGCAGTGACCGCAGGCATGCAGGGCACCCCTCGCCTCCCATTTCTGGTGCTCCCACCACCCACACGCCCCTAGCTCCCCAGGCCCTCTCCCAGAGCTGCCTGCACCACATGGGACCACACGTGCCCAAAGCTGGGTGCTCCCTCGGGTCCGGGAAGGGGCAGGAGATGGGCTTTGCTGCGGGACCCTGGTGGGGTCCATCACCCCAGGGACCCTGCAGACCCCTTGAACCAGCAGTGTGAGGGCAGCTTTGGCCAAGCACAGCGATGGGTGTGCTTGCCACTGGATGTCACTGCCGCCTGCTTGGTGCGCAGGGCTCACACTGCCAGCACCCGCGGGGGACAAGGACACCGATCCCTGCCCACCCTGTGAGTGGCATTAGCCAAAGGGGCTCAAGGCCAGCAGGAGGAATGGTGGTGCAGGGGGAGCTGCTGCACCTTTGGCCTCCTGCCTCAAGGGATGGGGATCGGGGGGGACAGGCAATTGTGGGGGTTTTTATCCCACAGTCGCTGACCTGGGGAGGTCGGGAGGTTTGTCCCCATGCGGCACTGCTTGCAGAAGACCCCTGCAGTGCCAGCACCTGTGGGACACGTTGGACCGACCGTAAAGCAACCAGAGCCACCATTTCCCAGCATCGTGGGCCGAGCAGGGACGTTCTGCACTACCCACAGACGGTGCCTCCAGCTGCAGGGAGCCAGCGGGACTGGGGCACTATCACCCCTCACTCCCAGAGTGTGCCAACAGCCAAGCAGGAGTTCCTGATGTCCCAGTGGGGCTTTAAACCCACGGTGGACCCCTCCTCGCCAGGCTGAGCCCTGCAAAGCCTCTGCCAGAACTGGCTGGTGATTCCCCTGCAGCGTGTGCAGCAGATGCGGAGGCAGCCTACCCCCTCCCCAGCACTGTGCTAATGAGAGCCGGCCTAATGAGCAGTCAGCCCCACATCTGGTCTGTCAGCGAGGCTGCGGGGGAGCGGGGTTTGAATACAGCATCGTGGCTGGAGAGCTGCTCCACTGCAGGGAGCAGCAATCACTGTGCCAGAGCTTTGCCAGCGGGAGAGGATGGGCTTGGGCTGCAGCTGGCTGCCAGCTGGGAAATGCCAATTTCTCCCCTGGAAAATGTCCTTTTCCGGCACAAATTTGGCCTGGCTGAGGCTGCAGGGAGCAGGATTTCCTCCACAGAGAAGGTCGTTGGTGAGACAATCTGTGTAAAGCTGGAGACGTCAGTGTATTGCCAGAGGAAACACCAGGATTTGCTGTGGACGCATTCCAGGGCCCTGCGTATCCCGCAGCCCTGAGCACCACTGCAGCACCCACGGCTGCACCCCAGTGCTGCTCCCACCACCCAGCCCAGGCCAGGGCCAGCAGGATCCCACCAGCTCCCAGCTCAGGCCCCCGCTGTGGGGCTCATGGGGAGCTCATCTGCTGGGGATGGCCCCCAGGCTGGAGCCAGCAGCCCCTGGGAGTTTTCCCTGCTCTGCTGCATCCTGCCTGGACACACGTCCCTGCCATGTGTCCAGCCATGCATGTCTGTCCCCTGGGGAGCCCAGACTGGTGCCAGCCATCCCCCTGACACACTTCCCCTCTCCTCCCAGGCGTCTTCTTCATTCCATACTTCATCATGCTGCTCATCACGGGGCTTCCCCTCTTCCTGATGGAGCGGAGCCTGGGCCAGTACGGGACCACGGAGCCCATCACTGTCTAGAAATGCTGCCCACTCCTGAAAGGTGGGGCTGGGGGCACCTCTCCTTCCTGTCCCCACAGCTGGCTGGGCTGAGGGAAGGGGTGCAAGGTGGGCATGGGGGCTGAGATACCCCCTTGGTGGGGCCCCAGCCTGTACCCCGAGTCCCTGGGCAGCCCTGGGCAAGTCTGCCACTTCTCCAGCCCCTTGGACCCATGCTGGGGCCAGGGGTCTGTGGGATGCTGGTGGGCCCCTGCCTCCCCCCTCAGCAGCCCCTCTCCTTACGCAGGCGTTGGCATTGCCATGTTGATGGTGTCCTCCTTGGTGTCCCTTTACTACAATGTCATCTTCGCCTGGGCCTTCTACTACCTGGGCTCCTCCTTCCAGAGCCCCCTGCCCTGGTCCTGCGATGCCCGCAGGAACAGAGACCTCTGCCAAGTCAATGGCCCCCAGGATGGGCAGCGTTGCAGGGTCTGGTCCCAGGGTGGGATGCTGTGGGGTCAGGCACCGCATGAGGTGCCTGAAGAGGAAGGTCAGGCTGGGGCCAGGGCCAGTGACAGGAGAGACGTCGGGGACGGTGGTGGTGGCAGTGGCAGTGATGGTGACCTGCTGGGGCTGTGTGTTGCAGAATGCGTCGGGGAGTGCCAGCTGGGTCAGTGCCAGTGACGCTTTCTGGAAGTAAGTCCCTGGGTGGCAACATCGATGTGTGCTTTCCTTGATCCGTGTCTGGGGGTCCGGGTCTGGCTACACCTCCCTTGGTCCTGAGGGGCCAGGGCTGAGCCCCCACGAGCAGTGATGCTGGAGGCTTTGTGAAAGGTGGAGGGGTGGGCAATTGCAGAGGTGATGAGGGTGCCCCGCATCCCCCATCCCACTGACCCATGTCCCTGCACTGCAGCGAGCAGGTGCTGGGGGTGATGCACAGCTCTGGCCTCAGGGACCAGTGCAGTGGCCCCTCGCCCTGTGCCTGCTGGCAGCCTGGATCCTCATCTTCCTCTGCATGCTGAAGGGCATCCGCAGCTCAGACAAGGTGAAAGGGCAGCGCAGGGGGGACAGTGAGGGGGCTGCCGTGCTGACCGAGTGGGGCTGGACTGAGCTGTGCCCCACACAGGTGATGCACTTCACAGCTACCTTCCCCTACCTGGTCATCCTCCTCCTTATCATCCGGGGGACCACACTGGATGGCTCCCTCAGCGGCATCTGCTTCCACCTCTCTGCGGACTGCAGCAGGCTGCAGAGTGCCCAGGTAACCCCACACCAGGGCTGAGGGGTCCCTGACAGCAGCAATCCCCCCCCCTCCCACAGCTGGGAGCAGTGGGGCAGGCTGGGCTGAGGAGCCCTGCAGCCCCCCCTCATCATTGTCCTCCAGGTGTGGAGTGACGCAGCCTCGCAGATCTTCTGCTCTCTGGGCATCGTGTTCATGAGGGCTGCTCTTCATGGCTTCCTACAACACGTCTGACAATGTCACCCAGTGAGTGGGGCCGGGGCGCAGGGGGTGCAGGCTGTCAGGGCAACCCCAGGTTGCAGCTGGGAAGGAACAGGGTGGTGAAGGTCTGAGCCCCACAGCCCATTGGGTTGCCCCCATCTCCATCCTCACCCCATGGGCATGGGGCTGTGATGCCCTCCCTGGCAGGGACATCGTGGTCATCGCCATCAGGAACTGCTCCACCAGCTTCTTCACTGGCTTTGTCATCTTCTCAGTGCTGGGGCACATGGCCTGGAGGAAGCAAGTCCCTGCGGGCAGCATCACCAACTCAGGTATGGGCTCGGGGCTCAGGGGCTCATGCCGCGCCGTGCCATGCCAGGGGACATCCCGGTGCCCTGCACAGGGACAAAGCCATGGGGCTGCAGCTGAGCTCACATCCAGCCTGGCTACTGGCTTGCTGGGCTTGGCCTGTCTCACCATGGTGTGCCCTGTCATGCTTCCCCTCATCTCATCCCCAGGCCCCGGGCTGGCATTCATGGCGTACCCTGAGGTCCTCTCCCTGCTGCCTGGCTCCCTGTTATGGTCCATCCTCTTCCTGACGTTCTTCATGCTGGGAGTGGACACTTTGGTGATTGTCACCTCAGGCAGCCCCATGTCCTGCCCCATGCCTGGCTTTGGGGTGCCAGGTACGCCCCATCTCAGGCATGCAGATGGCATGATGTGCATGGGCCAGGATGGTGCTGGGGTAGGGGTGATGCATGGCCCCACGCATGTAGGGCTGCACCCACAGTCATGGGGCAGGGATGCAGCCACATCCCACTGGCACAGGGCATGGGATTCTCCACGTACTCAGGTGTCACAGGGATGGGAATGTGCACGAGGACAGTGCCCTGCAATGTCCCCTATGTGAGGACCATCCCCTGTGTCCAGTTTGGGGAGGCAGGGACCAGGACAATGCCCCCCTGCCACTGACATCCCCCATCCCTCAGTTTGGGAACACTGAAGGCATCACTGCGGCCATCCTGGATGAGTTCTGAGCCCTGCGTGATGGGAGGAGGAAGACGGCATTGCTGGGTGCTCTCTGCACCTCCTTCTACCTTCTGGGACTCCTGCTGGTCACCCAGGTATGGGGTCCCCTGCACCCCTACCTAACGGCACCCAGCACCCTTGGGATGATGCCAGGGTGGAGGACAGGGAACAGCCTCCTCTCCCTCCAATCTCTGCACAAGCCCTCAGGTGAGAGGATGGAGGGCTGCGTGGGCCCTGGCATCGACGGTGTCCTGGGGTGCCCTGCGCCCACCCCGCTGCCCCGAGCTGTGCTGACCCTGTCCCTCACCACCTCACAGGGAAGCATCTTCTGGTTCACCCTCACTGACATCTACAGCACCCGCTTCGGGCTGAGCATTGTCGCCCTCTTCATGCGCCTGGGCATCTCTTTCTGCTACGGTGAGCGCAGCAGGCAGCTCGAGGCACGCTGCAGCTGGCACCCAGGGGTGCAGTGGGGTGCAGCCAGCATGCGGTTGAGGTGCTGCCAGCCCTGGGGCACTGCTGTCACAGGGGGTTTATGGCACAGGGCAGCCCCTGGCTATGACACTGCCAAGGCTCAGCCTTCCTGGGGCTTAGTGCAAAGCATGGTCAGGCTCTGTAGGGTACACGTGTGGATGTGGACAGCTTGAGGCTTGGGTGGGCAGACCCCTGCTCTGCAGCCTGGGAAGGGCTGGAAGAAGAGAGTCTGAGATGCTGGCTCGTAAAATAGACTACATGCTTTATTGGATTTAAAGGTTTTATGAAATGACAAAAAAAAAAAAAATTTAAAAAAAAAAAAAATCAAGAGTTGGCAGATGCGTCAACAGTTGCCGTTTGGTGGATCCCCAACCCCTTCTCCAGAAGCATCGACAGGTCTCCGCCACCACAAGCAGCGCCGCCAGGCCCCCGGCTCCAGCCCGGGCAGCCCCTGCTCGCTGGGCACCCACGGGACCCCACCGCCGCCGNNNCCGCTCCCAGGGGTGGCCGAGCTGCTTGGAGCCTGCCCTGCCCGTGGCGGCGGGGTGCCCGCAGCAGCAGCCCCGACCATGGGGGCCGAGCGTGGCGCCCCCCCTTCCCCGCGCCTCGGAGCAGCCGCAGGGAAATGCAGGCACTTAAGTCATTTAGAGGAATTTTTCACTTATCTCAAAGCAACAGTGTAATTGTCTAACTACCACCTACGAAACAAAAAACACCTTTATAGCCCTTCCTGTATTGTCAACATACACATATATATTACTCTGGCATAAAGCAAGGCCCCGAGGGGCTTTCAGCATCCCACCCTGCCTCCTCTGCTTCCCCTTCCCCTGCCAGATGTGCGTCCTCCTCTGCCCTCAGCAGGAGAAGCAGCTGGGGTGGCCTCGGGCAGCAGCCCACCTTGGGGATGTGTGGGATGGCAGCACGGGGGGTTTGGGATGGAGAGGGGCAGTAGGGGCAGGAACCCCGGGTTCGGTGGAGAGCTCTGGGGGGCAGGGCATGTCATGCCAGGCAGGAACCCTGAGGGATGCGGGAAGGTGGCTGGGGTCTCCTCTGCCGGCCGGGCGCTGGGTGCTGCAGGCAGGGGCTGTGGAGCTGTGCCTGGAGCAGGGCTTGGCCCTGGGGACGGAGTGAGGCACCAAATGGAGCAGGACTTGGCCCACTGCGACTGCCCTGGACTGGGGACTCCCGCTCAGCAGCCAGGGCTGTGATGGGGGGAGCACGCCGAGTCGAGGGCTCTGAGCAGCAGGATGCAGCCCGTAGCCTGCCAAGGGAGGACAGGAGCGCTGCCGAGCCCCGGGCAGCAGTTTGGGATGGACTGAGCCCTGCCGCAGGCTGGCACAGCCAGGCAGATCCCGGCCTCCGGCTGGAGCATGGCCTCAGGGCAGGGGTCCTCCTGCCCAGCATCCTGCTGCCCGCACGGCCCTTACCTCCATTCCCGCCTGCATCCCCTCGGGGAGGGTGCAGAGCTCCCAGCACTCGGCCTCAGAGCAGGTCTGCTTCAGGGGGAGGGAGCCTGGAGAGGGGAGGACATTTTCAGGCTCCTGCCCGCACAGCCTGCCTCTTCCCAGCCAAGGAGAGCCGCGCTGTGCCGCTCCCTCCCTCGGGCCCTGCCAAACGGGGGCACAGGGACAGGGACCAGCCCCTGGCAGCCCACTCTTTGTGTGGTCGTGGCGGCTGCACCTGACTCCGCACCAACGCCCCTTGGTGTTCCTCCATCACCAGCGACCCCACTGCTCGCCCCTCCAAGCCCCCGGGGCACGTCTGGGTTTGGAGGAGCTGGGTTTGCTGCCATGGCCGGCCAGGCAGAGCAGCTGGGTGGGCAGCTCTGTCCCACCACGCAAACCCATCGGGCTGCAGCTGCCTCCAGCGCAAGCGGGAAGCGGGTCAAGGGCACGCTGTGGGCAGAGCTCCTGGATGCGCAAGTACCAGCAAGGGCAGAGCCCTCCCTCGCAAGGGCATTTTACTTGCTCTTGTTTATCAAGAGCACACAAACAGGGATTCCCCCTCCCAACCGTCATAGCGATGGGGGCCGGGGTGTCAAAAAGTGATGAGAGAACTGCTGCGATGTCTGCGAGGCAGCTCGCCCGAACGCCCGCACCTGAGTCACCCCGAGAGCCGAGCACGCTGCCTCCTCGGGGAGCAGCCGGCCCTCTCCGTGCACTCCCCAGCGGGCTCCCACCACCCCGACCTTCCATACAGCCTGTGCAAAAGTTGGAAGAGGCAGAAGAACTGGAAAAAGAAATTAATAATCATAATAATAAAAAATAAAATAAAAAAATAAAACCACATTGAAACCAAACCCAAATGCCGTGTGGCTGAGCAGAGGCAGGAGTAACTGGAAGCCATGCACAGCAAAGCCAGGGACTGCAGCAATCGGAAGGGGAGAAAGGGCGGCTGTTCTCTTTGGGGGGAGCAGTCGTCGTCTTTTTTTTCTTTTTCTTTTTTTTTTCTCAGAGCTCCGGAAATAAATCAGTTTAAATATCACCTCCAAC
>JAVJGI010000014.1:2029820-2055987 GCA_035590275.1 Ibycter americanus | reverse complement strand
CAGAGTTCCGCGGTAGGTGCCGGGCCGTGCTAAGCGGCCGTGACACGGCTGAGACGTGTGGGGTGGCGCCTCCCGAGACAAAACCAACCGGAACCCGGCTGCGAGCGGCTGTGCGGGGCCGGGCAGCCGGGGTCGGTATGGCCTCTCAGCGGGGCTGCTGTGGGCTGCCCCTACCCCGGGGTGCTGCGCCCTCGGCACCGGCCGTGCCCCGTTTACCTTTTCCTCTGGGCTCTGTTCCCATTGGGAAATGCAGACAGGCCAGGCTCACCCGTTCGCAGCTGAGCGCCGGAGCGGTGGGCCGCACCACAGGGGGAAGCTGCAAAACAAACGGAACAGATAAAGATTACGTGAAGCGTATGCCTTGACATGTCTCCCTGTCTGCTATTTGTCTTGGCCTCTTGGAGCTGTCTTTATTGGTAGGAAGAGAGAATTTCCACCGGGTTTTTTTTGCAGCCCTAAATAACAGGAATCCAGGGAAGGCGCAAGGCCGGTTACACTCATTTCGTTGCATCTTTTGTGCTAAAAGATGTGTAAAGAGCAAGCGGGGCACTCCCTGAGAAGGCTCAGGCTCCTGTTGTTGCAGGTGCACAAGAATGCATTTCCGTGTTTGTGCAAGATTGAAGGTGAGATTAAAGCAGGCTGATTTCAGCAGAGCGCTTACTTCTGGGTAGAGACAATCTTGCTACTGTAGTCAGAGTCAAAGATAAAACCTCCAACAGGAGCAGACTCTGGCCCTGTTAACTGAGGGAAGACAGCACCTGATCTTAAACACAACTAAACGTACCAGGTTTGACTTTTACTCCAAGCTTCCATTTTTATAAGTAATTTATAAACTTTCAGAATTTGAAAACAGTAAGATTAGATCAGAAATAAGGTGCTATATATATATATCCAACAGGGCTTTGGAGAGGCTGTTATTTCTAGAAGGATAATTCTGTTGCAGATTCTTTCTTTGCTGTTCGGACTTGAACTGCCCAAGAGGCTTAAAGGTGCAAAGGTTAATTAGTCTCTTGGGCATGCATGTGACCAGATTTTTCTGTTGTGCAGCCTGTTTTGACAAAATACAGGAAAGTGGAAAGAGAGTGCAAGGACAAGACAAGTAAAAGTAACAGGAAATAAAAAACTGAGAAGAGGAAAGAATAAAGGGGAAGGAATCACTGCTGGGTCTGATCTGTTTTGATGGAGACACTGTCAATCACAAATCCATTTGAAAATCCAGAGCCTGAATGCACTAAAAGATGCTTGAATTATTTGAATATCACATGTGAAAACTTTAACAAACCTCTGTCTCTGATTATGTAATATAGCCTAAAAGAAAAAAGGTAAGGAAGACTAAAACATTTTTTCATCAAAAGGCAGTGATTATCCAAACATACAGTATCAAAGTTTGTTAATTACAAAAAAAGATATGCAGAGAAGGAAGAGGTAATGCAAGACATTTTGACCTAGAAATATAGTCTTCAGTTGAGCAAAACAAGGAAAGCAAATATGTGCACTGTATATTTAATGATACGTAATTGTTTTCATTAAAACTATTGTGCACCAGCTGCTTGCTTGTAAATGCCCGATGGCTTGTGAACATGGTGGTTGTTGACTTTTCAGTTTACTTTTTGCATATATTATATTCAAATGTCCCCACATGGCCAGGATTTTACTCTTACTGTGCCCCTGATGGTACCACATGTATACAGGAAGTTCAGTATGTTCAGGACTCAGCGGGCTTTCTGCACAGCACAAGAAGTCAGTTCTACAGACCATGCATGGTGATGTCCAAATGTGCTGGATGGATGGATTATCTCTGCTGTAGAACTGATGTGTATATGCCAAGGGGCATGGCCAGCGTTGGCCAAACCCAGTTCACACTACTGTTGCAACTGAGTTCACCTTACCCTAGAAGTCCTGGATCTACTTACATAAAATCCTCAAATTCTCTTTCAACAAAATGTGTGGAGACCCAAATGTGCAGTAATGTTCCAAAACAGGACCCATTTTTTGCCTTTTTTTTTACACACAGTGGGGGTTTTGTTCTTCACACCAGGAACCCATTCCCAACCAAGACATATGGGAGATACTGTGATTGAAATGATACGTGTAAAATCTGGCATGGTTACCAGTTTGGAAATCTTTTGGTAGTTTCAGTGCTGTGGCACTGCAGGACTGGCCAGCTCCTCTTTATTAATACATAACCTACTTATTGTGGTCATATTTGTATGGATGGGTGCAGAGGCCTACACTTGGGCTCCTGGTGCTCTGTGCTAATCAGGCATAAGCTGATCCTGTCTGGCAGCTGTTTTAGCAGAACACTGCACCACAGTTAACCCACTGTTTGAAGAACAGAGCGTGGAGAAGCAAAGTGTGGAAAAACTCTGTCCTTCCAGCACCCGCTTGGGTAGACATGCCATCTCTCTCGGATAACTTTATTTTTTTTTTAATCTAAGTAGCATCTTACACCTAGAGACTGAGAAAAGCTACAGAAACCCATCAGCTTACTGAATGAGGAGTGGCCCTAACACTTCATCACTCCAAAACCTCCAGAAACTGATGTTTGGAAGGACTAGCTCAGAAACTAATAAAAAATAATGAGGTCATGGACATATGAATGGAAATGCAATGCTTAAGACACAAACCCAGAACAAACCACACTGTGGCAGCTATGCAAAATGGGTATATTATGCATCTGCAAGTACAAGAAACGAGCATAACAAGCATTAAAGGAGTCAAACCATGAGAAAGTCATCATTGCTTTGTCCACTGGTAAACATGCCAGAGTTGCAGGAAGACTACATTGTTCTAGATGTTTTAATTAGGACTGCCTGACTTTTCAGGGGTTAATCTGTTCACAGGTTCATGGCCTGAGTTGATAGGTAGGTATATATGTGTCTCAATTTATGGACCTCAATTGTCTACGTTTGTAACAACTACAATTGTAACATTGATGTTAAGAAGGTAACAACCTCTTTCTGTAAAAGATTAAGCATACTGTAACAATAGAAGCAACAGCAGATAAATTATTTGCATTAAGGTGAACACAGATTTTTTCCTGAGTACACATATGCATGTTATTTGCTTTTATTACTTAAGGAGTAATATCATCTGGTACCGAAACCAGTCATCTCTTGGGTGAATCACCACATGGGTATGGTCACCCAGCAACACCATCCAGTGTGGTAGAAGATAAACACTTAAAATTTGTTAATCCTTTTGTGGTTTTCTCCTCATTACAATTTATAATCAAGTTTTAACAGGTATAAGAAACACAACTGTAAACTGCAAAACAGGCAAGTTAAAATCAGTTGGTAAACATGTTTATCCCTTTTGACTAAAGCAAGCAGTTTTGTCATTGACATGTCCTTAATGGCCTTTAGTATTCATTATCCAATAAAGCTTTCATATTTAAATTCAAGGTTTGGTCCTCATAGAGTACCACATCAATTCAGCCTTGGATCCAGACACAATGCTTGTGAGGATTCAGTGAGGCTAAATGTCCCTCGGAGTAGCTTCACTCTGGGAATAATGCAAAACTCCCTAAAGTGAATGATTGTATCAGAATTCCAAGTTTCCATCCTACACCCTAAGTTCAGAGGTTAGACTTAATTTTCAGCTTTTTTGCTGCTTTGCATGACTTGGACCAGTCCTCCCATTGATGGCGAAGAATCATTGGGAAGTAGTATCAGGTTGAGGAGGCAGTTGGTAATGCAGAGTGAGAGGATAAAGATTTGACCCCACAACTATGTAACACTGAATGCATATTGCTTTGTTAATAGAAGGTCTGATTTTATTGAAGTCAATGGGCAGCTCCACCTAAATGACATGCCAGTCACCTCTTACTCTCCCTCAAAATGCTGCATACCTGCTGCCTCTTTGATGACTTTTAATAATGATAGCTTGGTTATATTAAGGCATTAAAAAAAGTAATTTCTTCATGCAGGAAGCCATCTGAATTACCTTCCCATTAACTGTTTACAGCCATTACATAGGATATTTCCACGGCACCTCCCAGGACACTATCCAGAAAATTATCTTCACTTATTTAAATTCTTTTGCTGTTTTCAACAGTCCGGGCAGTGTCTCCGTTTAGATAAGACGGTGCAACTCCCACTATCGAGCAACCCGCCAGGAATGGGTGCAAATCTGCCAAGTCATGCTGCCCTGGCGCGGCGGCCCCCGCTGCGCAGCGCCCGTCTCCTCGCGAGAGCGGGGCGGGTATAAAGAGGGCGGCGCGGCGGGGGCTGCCGCAGTTCGGGGCGCTGCTGCTGTGGGGACGTCGGCTGCTCCGCTCCGTGTGAGTACGGGGGCGGCGGGGGGGGCCGCGGGTGGTGGCCCCCACCCGAGCCCGCAGGGTCCGGGCCGGGCGGGTGTGCTGCGTTCCCGATGCACGGCTGCCCCCCGGTCCCAGTGGGTCGTGCTCCTGGGTGGGTTTCCTCTTCCCCCCCCGTCCTCTCTCTACTTCTTGGGCTTCTTGAAGATCTTTAGGGGGAACTTTTTCTTGCTCTGGCCGAGGTCAACCTCATCGCCTGTCAAGCTGCTGTCCTCGTCCCCCGGGCTCTTCTTGGCAGCCAGCTGCGGGATGCGGGTGCTCTTGGAGCTGCTGGGCCGGCAGTCAGAGATGGGGGAGGGGGTGTCGGGGTCGGTGGAGCTGGGGCTGTGGGAGCGGGAGGAATCCGAGTGGCTGTGCTTGCCGGCTGTCGGGTGGCTGATCTCCCCCAGGCTGGAGGACTTCTCCATGCCGTGGTTCACCATCATCATCTTCTTCATCGCCATGGGGCTCTCGGGCAGTCGCTCCGGCAAAGCCCCCAGGGCGGAGACTTCCACGTGCCGGCTGCCGCCGTTGGGGGTGGGCGCGCCGATGGCAGGGTGGCCGGGGGCAGCCTCCTCGATGGACCTGGTCAGCAGGTTGGGCCGGGCAGCCAGCAGCTTGGGCGCAGAGCTGGGGATACGCTGGTGGTCGCTCAGGTGCGGGATGGAGGAGTCGGAGTCGCAGCGAGTTAAGTCTCTGGGATGGAGAGGACGGAGGGAAGAGAGAGGTTGTTAGTGCCGCTGGCCCAGCAGCCCGGGGACGTGCGCCCGAGCCCGTGCACACACGGATGCAGCAGCTGAGGGCAGCCGGCAGGCAGGGCGATGCAGGGGAACCCCCCTGAGGCAGCCCCATCCTGCATCCTGCGCTGACAGCTTGCAGCGAGCCCCTGGGGAGCAGGAGCGGGGCAGATGCCGATCCCACTCCAGCCGCCTCACCCTCTGGTTCTGCTCCTCTGTACCAGTGCCAGCGGGACAACTGTGGTGGGCACCCCCAGGGACGGGGGGCTTGTCCAGCCCCATGCCAGCTACCCAGCAGATGGGGCAACACGACCCCCCTGCCACAGGCGGACAGGCAGGCAGGGCTGCTCGCTGCCTCTCCCCAGCACAGGTGAGCTCACTGCTAGCACTGGCCCTGCACAAGGCAGAACGCCGCTCCGTTCAGCGCCACGGGGAGCTGGAAGCAAGCACTGTACACAGAGGCAGAACCAGAGGGATCAAGGCCCCAGTCCACGAGGCAGCAGCCAGCGCTCAGCCCTGAGCTTGTGGGTCCAAAGGCACTGGCCATGGCTCCAGTGGCCCTCGGCCAGGCACAGCAGGGCTGGGCTCCACTCGGAGCCAGCAGCTCCCTCCCGCTCCCTTGAAAATGACCCTGTCAGCCTGCTTTTTTCCCACAGATCCCAGCGGGAGCTGGGCCAGGGAGCTCATCGCATTGCACAGCTCGCTTTGGCCCCCAGAGAAGCAGTACAGCTGAGAGAGCTGATGCCCTTCTAGCTGCAGGACTGGGGGCAACTTCATCAGAGGGTTCCTCTGCATTTGCTCAGCTCGCATCTGTGTGTGCGTACCCCCGCTTCACCCCTCCGAGGCTGCAGCCTGACCACACGCAGCCCTGGGACAGAAAGCGCCAGACCGGCTGTTTCCCCCTTTTCCTGCGTCAGCCAGTGGAAACCTCTAATCCTGCAGGGAGGAATTAGAGGTTCGGCTTTCCCGTGCAAAGCCATGCCCGAGCGGCGTGCTCCTGACACGCAGCTGCCTGTGGTTGCTGCCTGCAGACCCTCTGCTGCACAGTGGTTTGTGCCCCCAGCCTGGTGCCAACTTGTGATTGCAAATGGCATTGGAGCGCTGCTGCGCCAGCCTGAGGAGCTCCCAGATCCTTTTGGAAATGGAGAGTGGGAGGTAGGAGGAAGGGAGAAATGGAAAGTCACAGCTTACTCCTTCCAGCTGGGATCACCCAGGTGGGTGCAATGCTGCTGTACCTGACATCCCCACGGGCCCTGCCAAAACCTGCCAGCATGCCCGTGCAGTTGGACAAAGAGCTACACTGCTCTTGCTACCACCTACGTGAACGCTGGCCTCAAGACCTGGATGCCACATGGCCACCCCTCCTGCCTGACAGGGCAGGCACAGGCAGGGAGGGCTGGGGGCTGCCAGGGGACCTGGCCCCTGCCTCATGCTGTCCGCACTGGCTGGAGGCAAGTGGTAAAGAATGGGAAAAGCAAATGGACAGAAAAGGAGCAAAGAGGAGAAGTGAAAGGGTGTGAGAAGAGAAGGGAGGTGTTTACCACTTCCACAGACCCGCCGCCTCTCCACTCTGCCTCTCCGCTCCGGGTGCAGCCCTCCCCATGCAGCTGAGCCCCAGGACCTGTGACTGTGCCCTGCCTTGCCCTGCCATGCTCAGCACCAAACCCATCCAGCACGGCACGTGAGGAGCCTCTAGTTCCTCTTTTATGATACCAGCATAAATAGCATGATGCTCAGGGGGCTGGAGCCCCTCTGCTACGGAGACAGGCTGAGAGAGCTGGGGCTGTGCAGCCTGGGGAAGAGAAGGCTCCGGGGAGACCTTAGGGCAGCTCCCAGTACCTGGAGGGGCCGACAAGAAAGCTGGGGAGGGGCTTTTCACAAGGGCAGGTAGTGATGGGACAAGGCACAATGGTTTTAAAATAAAAGAGCGGAGATTTATATTAAATATGAGGAAGAAATCCTTCCCTGTGAGGGCGGCGAGGCGCTGGCAGAGGCTGCCCAGAGCAGCTGTGGGTGCCCCATCCCTGGCAGTGCTCAAGGCCAGGCTGGACGGGGCTGGGAGCAACCTGGGCTGGTGGGAGGTGTCCCTGCCCATGGCAGGGGGGTGGGACTGGGTGGTCTTGAAGGTCCCTTCCAGCCCAAACCATTCTGTCATTCTGTGATTGCCCTCCATAATGGCAACAAGGGTATTTTTTAACAAAACCCACCGAATAAACTTGGGCCCTCATTTAACAGCTCCGTAGGCATATATGAAGGGAAAGGGGTATTAAAATACCTCGCAGATGGTTAGGACACAGCCCAAGATCCACTGTGAGAGCCCAGCTGTGAAGACTGTCTCATCTCTTATTTTAACAAGAAGAAAATAGCCCCAGGCATATCTGGAATAGTCCTTGCCTTTCACACACACACAACTGAGCCCATCTGACATCCGAGCGATGGAGAGCCGCATCCTCAAGGTTAGCAGCAGGCAGGGGAGAACAGGAACTGAACAATTTGGATGGTGTGAAATCCCCAGCTATTCTGAGTGAGCATCTTGGAGGCCATCCAAGGGAGACAACTGCGATGAAACACACTGTATGGAGCCACAGGAGCTCTCGATTCCTCAACATCACCGGCAGATACCACAGCTCTGCAGAAGGTCGCTGTCATGGCCCATGGCCCACAGCTTTCACTGGGATAACTGGGGTGGGTCATGGGCAGTCAGCTTTGGGAACAGCAGCATCAATAAAACCTGATAGGACTGAACATACGAGTATTTCAGCACCACCTTCCAAAAGCTGGACACCGGTGGCACCCACACAAGCCAGGGGGCTCGAGACCTCAGGCTGCTGCCAGTAAACACAGAATAAAGATGTAACTGCAATCACAACAACTCAAGTCCTTTCCTTTAGGAAAGTGAGGAGTCTCATGCTCTTCCTGAATGTTTCTTACTCATGCCGGTGCTTAACACATCTGCAAAGGGGAAATTTCTGTTGAGGAATTTCTGCCAGGCCATTCATTGTGTCACCTCTCTCAGGAAAGGGTGGCAGAAGCCAACATCACATGCTCAGCTGCTGTCGAGAGATGCTGCGAGGGTGAGCTGGTGCCGAGCAACATGCTGTCAGAGGTTTATTTCCTCCACAAATACCTGGAAAATACCCCCTTTCCATGAAAACAAAGCTGACTTTGGCCGCGTGGTTTGGCACCAGCCCTATAGACTGACGCTAAGCAAGGGAAGGCAGCAGCTGGCGTGTCCTCCCGGACAGTGCTCGCTCCCAGCACACCGAGGAGGAGCGAGGCTGCTGCAGAAGCTGCATCCTCTGAGCTGCCCATCCTGCTGCCCACGCATCTGCCAGTCACCAGCGTTGAGTTCAAGGGAAAAAGGTCCATCAAGACTCTGCTCAGCCACCACCATACAGGCAGATGTGTGAGGCAGCAGAGCAAAACCTTGGCTGGAGATGATGCTGATCTGAGCCAGGACCACGGGCAGGCAGGACCACCTCCAGGCAGTGCAGGCAGGTCCACAGTGCCCACTCTGGACTCATTCCAGCTGATCCCATCAGGCTGGTGTACCTCTCTAGCAGGGTCAGACCGTCGCTTCCCCACGGACCTCAGTGCAAAAGCATTGCACCCGCTGCTGAAGTTCACCTGATGAAGTGGCTGAGCATAGTGCAGATGCAGCACACCATGGCCAGTGAAGGCAGGTTTAGACAGTAACGCCTGCTCGCTTGAAATTCAACTTTGTAACTCCACTTCAGTGGAGTTACTCTTTTCTGGTAAAAATCGACCCAACCCATAATCACAAAGGTGTCTGGGTGAGGGTCAGTAAAAAAATAAATCCTTTAAAACAAAAGTGAGAGTAGCAAATACAGCAAAAACCAGATTTTTTTCAAAGTGAGGTGACTTCAGAAATGCCTCATTTGTGAAGAGGGTGAGTTTTCTCCCTGCTGAGATCTGCAAATACTCATTAGCTCGGAGGCCATCCGGCAAGCCTCTCCCTCCCTCTCACAAGCTAGTGCACAATTCTAAATCCAGAAGAGACAAAAGCAATCCCGTGGCTATGGCAGTGCATGGAGAAAATGACGACAGCAGATGAAGAAACATCCTCTGGTCCAGGAGGATTTTTTTCCCCTGAACGCAGACTCTGGGAACCTGATCCTTGGACAGCTGGTCCTGCACCCTGGGTAGATGGAGGCAAAACGCTGCCTCTGGCCGATGCCAGCGAGTGAGCAGCTCAGAGCAGGTCCTTGGTGCACACGACAGCCACCACATCTCCTCCCAGGACTGCTCTCACTGCAACGGAGGGTCCCTGGGCATCAAGGGGTCGGTGGTCAGTTTGCAGGGCCCACCTCCCCATTGCAGGTGTGGCTGTCACTGCGGATCCCTGGGGATGCCCTGCGCCGGAGCGGACAGCCGGCACAGCGCTGGATGCTGTGCTTGGTCCAACCTTGTTGAACCACAATTTTTTCTCTCCGGGCTTGCCAGCTCGCCATCCAGAGGGGGACTGAAGGAGCTGATGGGGCAACAGCCTCCGACCACACGCTTTTCAAATATCCCAATGATGCTAAGCTAACCCATTTTACTCATAATCTATCCAGCTGTAACTCAGGAATATATTCCCAAAGGGTAGAGGCAAGGCACCGTGACTGCCGACACCAGCATGCAAAGTGGCACGTCAGCGGTGGGCACCAGAGAAGACCTCAAGCAGCAGCAGCCCCCAGGCTACTCTGAGAAGCTGCAGTTCAACCCATGGCAGCCGAGACGCAGGTGTGACGAGCCGGCACATGGCACAGCACTGACCATGCCGGGGATGGCCCAAGGGGCCGGCTGGGCTGTTAACCCACCCCAAGAGCTGATGGAGCTGGACGTTCAGGCACACGCAGAGAGGAACCACCTGCATCCCCACCGTGGCACCCACGGGCACCAACTGATTTTCACAAGTGAATGCCAGCAGTTGGAAACTATTGCTGGGACTTTCTACAGCCTAAAATGATCCTTCCCGGTGGTTCCCATAAGCAAGCGCAAGACAGGGGAGGTGTGCATCTGTGGGGACATGACTCCTTGGGATGCACGCTGGCTTTGTCAGAGAGAGCAAGGAGGAGGGGACGCTCCCAAGTCCAGTGCTGGGACAAGAGGGAAGGAAAGAACATTGCCAGGATATTGCCGGTCACCTTGGGTGAGTCTCAGCCAAAATGGGCTGGCCTGTATCCTGCTAATTTTCACAAGGTTTATGCTCCATTTTCAAGAGGAAATGCTGGCCCAGGACGCAGCCAGCCTCAATGGTATGACGGGAAGGTGCCTTCACAGAATGCGCTTCTGCGGTGCAGCAGCAACTACCGAACGCTCGTCCCTCCTGAAAACCTCAGACCACCAACTGAACATGACAGTACCTGGGAGCCTGATGTAAGACAGCATGTTCCTCCATCCCAGCCACAACGCTGCAGTGTTTGCTGCTTTCTTTTTGATGTAGCTGGGCGCACTTACAATCTATGAAGAGTGAAGCTGACAGTGTTCACCTACGTGAAGGCAGGATGCACATGTTGCTGCTGTTTTTTATCTGCTTTCACCTGCACTTCCTAACGTGCCAATCCACGAATCCGAACCGACCGCAGTAAATGAGAGAAGGTGAGAAGATGGGAATGGACTGACTTTGCAAACAAAAGAAGCAGAGAGCAAAGCATGGAGTAAAGAAAGTCTGGTAGTGGTGGAGAAAGAGGGGAGAGGTCAGGAGGATGATCTAGAATAAATATTTTTCTTCAGCTCTGCAGCCCACTGAATGATTTCTGGTGGGCCAGGACAGAGGCTGCAGGAAAGCTTACGAGTGGCTCAAGGGCATTTGACACTAGAGCAGGGCTTGGTCTACCTGCCTCACACAGACCTTGGTGCCTCTACCACTTCCTGCCCTTTACGAAGAGCACCCATAGCTGCAAGGCTATACGTTATATACCTAGCTACCACATGGCACCAGGGCAGCAAAGGCTTCCCCTAAAGCAAAATCAGATTTGCTGTACAGCTTAGTTACTCTGCTGAGCTCAGTGCAGCACAGTCAGAGGCTTCGCAACAGCCTCTACAATGCAAATCCAACAGCGATTTCTTCCCCTCCATTCTGGAAGAGCTATGAATGACTCTATTCTCTGGATTACTGACACTCTGCTTTTGCTTTGGCTGCCGCCTCCCATCCCCGCTGGAAAAAGGCCACCAGCATGGGGATTGGGTCCTACACTCCCATCTCCATCAAGTTCATCCACAGGTACCACTTGAAGCAGGCACTGGCAGCAGAAACCTCTGTGCACACAGCATCCTCCAACCCCTCTCCCCTCCAGGGACACCCAGTCCCCTTCATTAACATTAAAAAAACACACATCAGCCTTCAAAATCAGAACAGCTCTGACCTTATTTGCACCGGATCCTCTGAAGCCAATTGCAAAAGAGAAGCAAACAGTGAGGAGTTCATGAAAGCAATTCACTGGCCACGCGCTGGCCGTGCCTGGAGAGAAGGTCCCTACCAGGTCAACCCCCAGCAGACTTTAGCACCATATACAGCTTGCACGGAGAGGAGCGATCCCCGAGCCTTTCTCTGGGGGAACAGCTTGTTTGAGATGATTTCTCTTGCGAGGTCTCGCCAACATTGGCATCTGCTGGATACGAGAGAAGCTAAAGCGATCCAGCAGCCCAAAGCACTCAAGGTAGCACTCTCCTCCTACCAAGGGAGCCAGAAGCCAGGAATTTTTTGGGTTCCATTTTCATCCTTGGCAATGACTCCCTGGAAGGCCTTTCTCAGCCTCAGCTTCCCCATCTGTTCTGCTTGCCTCTTTGGGAGGCTGCGGAGCTCGAGGGATGTATGTAAAGGCCTCCGAGACTGGTTATATAAAAGAGAAAGAGCAATACATTGGCTTGTGCTGTGGCATGCCTCCATGGCAGTATTTTTAGAGATGCATCCAAGCAGGATCTGCTAATGATGCAGTTTGACAAAAAATTAAAAGCAACAAAATAAGAACACATTTGGGCACCCAATTCTTCATTTCTGTTTTCTGAAATGAACAGAGAATGGATGAGCATGGATTTTGGAGTCATCTGCTATTGTGTAGCTGAAGCAAACCTTAGGTGAGAAGTTCTTACCCTGCAAAACTCCATTGCTAAATTATCCTGCATCAACAGGTGGTCTTTGCTATGGGAACAGAGAGAAAACAGTCCCACCTTCCACCGAACTGGTGACCTATTAGGTTCTGACGAGCTACTAATTGCCCGTGGAGAATAAGGAGAAGACCCCAGTTATTCTCTCCTAACGACCCCTCAGCACCATTGCCTTTTCTAATGGGGATCCCAAAGTCATACCACATTTCCCTCTGCCACTCTCAGGGGAGTCTGCAGGATTGAGACTTTAACCTGGTCAGCAACTAAGTGTATCACAGGCCTCAGCTGAAAAAAATAATCATGTTTATACAGCTATTTTTGCAACAGTACATCAGCCTTCGAGCTCCCAGGACAAGCCCTGCTTTCTACAGAGACAGGAAGGTCGATGGTAAACAGGGGCTGTGCGATGTTACCAGAAGCATTCCCAGCTTTTATCGGTCAAACCGGGACAGCTGCAACTGCACGCAAATTGGCAGTAATTAATCTAAATTTTTAATTATGCTGCTTCTCATTATCCCAAACAAACATTACTAAATTAACCAAGACGTTGCTCTGTAATTGTCCATTGTGGAGCAGGTGCAGTGATTTCCCCCCTCTCTCTCCGATACTCCAGAGTCCGTGATCTGCCTGGGGCTGCGCAGGGCTCGCCGGCACTGCTGCTCGCAGCCTGGGCTTGGGGATGCTCTGGTCCGCAGGCAGCCCGGCTGTGAGACACACAGGTTAGTGAGGGGGTGAGACATCCGAAACAAAGACTGTGTAAATGATGTCAGGAGAGAACCTATGCCTAAGGGCAGAGGTACCTATAGATAAAGGAATAATGGTACAATGTGCTGGGACGAATGAAGATGTGCTGACTTCGAATGTCATCCTGCCTGGATAAATAAACATGAAAGGACATTGCCCCTATCGACTTCCTCACTGAGAGACTTCCAGCCTTTTCCCAGAAGTCTGTTCCCCAACACTGAGGATAAGGAGACTATTTTTAATTTTACCAAGAAGAAAGCGCAGAACAGAGATGAAATGACTTGGCCATGGTCATAGGCAGCTCCCCAGCAGGGCAGGAGGACAGGGCTCCCCGACGGCCCATCACAGCCCTTCCACCATCTGTTCCAGCGCTGACACCTCTGCACCGAGGGCCTGCAATGCCGCTGAACTAGAGACCATGCAAACCACACACCCCACTCACCCCTTAGCCGAGAGTTTAAATCAAGAATCGGAATGGATGCAGGCTCAAACAGCGCTCTGGAGCTGGGTGCATCCATGAGCCACATGGGGCGAGGACCTCCAACAACTGCTGCCCGCGGACCTTGTTTGGAAGAAAGTCACCCTGGGGCTGCCCGAGGAACGCGATCCTCTGTGCTTGGGGTAAAGAACATTTCTGAACTGGGGATGGCTGCCAGAGGACCCTGTGCAGCCCCCCAGTTAGACCAGACAGGATTCCCGCATCTAAAGCCCACCCAGTCATTCGCCTCTCTAATGCCAGCACAATGAATCAGGAGAGGTCAGGGATTTAGGGATGTGGATGGGAACTGGTCCCTTGGATCCCATCGTACAGAGGTCTCCAAAGAGCCATCGCTTGCCGGCTGTTACTATTGAAAGGGACCAAGTTAAAGCCAGTGATCCAGCAATAAGAAGCACCAACTCTCCAACTCCCTCCTCATTATTCAGATGTTCCTTAGCCAAAATACCACCATGTCTCATCCCCTACTGAAACAGAGGTAGAGAGTCACTCTGAAATACAAAATTCCTGAATGCTGCTTTTTGCCACCTCTTAAGAACAGCACAAATTTCAAACCCTCCGGCAACACCAACTACTATCTCATAGTATCTACCCAACATGTTTCCTTTGCAATTTGCTTGTGAAGACCCCAAATAAGTCCAGGCTTCAAATAAGGTCAGTGTTTGTTTGATTAGTTGTGTTACCTTTGTTCTCACAGGTGCATCACCCAAGTGAAAGACTGACTTATTTAGCAATAACTGAGTGCCCAAGAGTTCTCGCTTGCTTAGCTACAGTTAAACAACAGCACCTCCTTGGTTTATGCACCCACTGCGTTTGCAGATATGGGAATGGGCCATGGAGCACTCCTTAGAGGATCCACTAGCACAGGAGAGTGGTTGAGAAAACAAACGTGGAAAAATAATGAAATAAAGGCCCAAAACGAAAAGGCACAAGGAATCTAGGAGAAAGAGCACCCGAGCAAGCAGCAGCTCTGAGACGCAGCAGGCAAGAGGGAGCTAGAAAAGAAACAGCAATATACCCAAAGCTCTCAGTGCGACAGCGAACTCCAGAGGTGACATCAGGAGGGGGTAGATCAGGGATGGAGTCCATCTGAAGGAAATAAGAGGAGGTGGTGTGATGGTAATAGATAGGGTGGACATGGCAAGCAGGAGCAGATGCAGTGGTGGTGGATGAGGAGCAAGAGGTGGAAGAGGTGGTGGTGGCAGCACATGATGGGCTGGTGCCAGGAAGGTCGGAACTGAAAGACTGTCCAGAGGAGAGGCTATGCATTCGACGGAGAGAGACTCTGCCTGCCCGGTAATGGGCAGGTTGGCCTGACTCATTCTGGCCTTGCACATAACTCTCTACCAACCTCTGAGATCCGTGGGCGTGCTGTGGGTCCACCAGGCGCTGGCGAACTGTGGTGGGCAAGGCAGGAGCTGTAATGAGAGAAAGGGGAGAATGGTGAAGGCAGCTGGAAGGAGACTGCACATCAAATCAGTAAGGAGGCACCACGATAAAGCTGCCACCCACAGCCAGGGCTACAGCATCACAGCACCATGCCTTCTGTCACCAGGACACCTGCCCGAGGCCACTGCAGCCATCCCACCTTGTGCTGTAAGTTACGCTGGTTTAATGCAGAAGAAGCATTAAGCTGGCGCTACTGCTTAACATGCTAGATTAATGCCCAGCCCGTGAAAAACTGTTTGACATTCCTGATATAGGTGCTTTCTGAACACCTTATCTGATCATCTTGCTTGAAGCAGAAACTGGCTGCATGATTCATCCTACCCAACTTTACATCAGAGCTACCACCCAGGCTCCCTTTATAGCAAACGTGAAGAAGCCGGTACTTTCAGGGCATGATTCATTTCATCCTAACGCAGACATCCAAACTGTTCAGATGCTTCATGCCTTGCAGTACTATTTCCCTACACAGCCTAAAAAAGGAGCCTCCGGTGCTCAGTTCAGATGTAGGCACTTAAAGCCAGTGAGGTGAGCTCCACTCCTGGAGCTCAGCTCTGCTCCGGCTTCCAGCATGGCTGTGCCGGTGCAACTCCTGGAGCAAGGCGCAGGAATGTGGGACTGAAAGCAGGGCTGCAAAGTACAGCTGCACTGTGTGTTCAGGTGCAGGAAGGCTTCTATGAAGATGCAGAAACCTCCCAGCCTCGTAGCCTTCTGCGGGGCAGGACGGCTGGGACACGTGGCAGATGTGCAGTAACTATGGCATTAATTGGGTTGGCACAGGCTTTCATCACAGTCTGCACCTGAAATGATAGCTCTGGTCCAGAAGTGGTATCACCGGTTCCCAGTCTGTTTCATGACTAGCTTACTGATCAAAGAGATGCTAAACCAAACTGAAAGAGAGGAGATTTAGATTAGCTATTAGGAAGAAATTCTTTGCTATGAGGGCGGCGAGGCGCTGGCAGAGGCTGCCCAGAGCAGCTGTGGGTGCCCCATCCCTGGCAGTGCTCAAGGCCAGGCTGGACGGGGCTGGGAGCAACCTGGGCTGGTGGGAGGTGTCCCTGCCCGTGGCAGGGGGGTGGGACTGGGTGGTCTTGAAGGTCCCTTCCAGCCCAAAACCATTCTGTGATTCTATGATTCAATTTGAAAAATATTTTTCTCTAATTGCAAATTCATCTTGGTTCGGAGGAACAAATTGGACTGTTTCCTTCAAGTGCACTGTCACCAGCTAATTAATAGCTTTTAAAGATCATAATAGTCTTTCTGGCCACGTAGTCCTACCTGGCACGTAACGGAGGCCAGAGAGCTCAGCCAGTTCCCCTGCACCAGGCCGACACTACCTCTGCAGCACACCTACACACTGAGCCAGAGCCAGGGGGTCGCCTTTGGAGTGGCAGAGGGAGGCACCTTCACCTACGCAGAGATGGAGATTCCTGCGTGCTTGTTTCAATCAGGCAGAGCATTACATGTGGAAAACTAAGGAGCCCCCGGGCTGCATCGCTACCCTGCAGACAACCAGACTGGTTGTGTTTAATCCACTAGCTGTAATTTCTGTACAAGATGTTCCTTCTTTTGCAGGAGATAAGGTGTTCAGGATTGTTCAGGATTTTTTATATGCGTAAGAAATAAATGTAAAAATGGGTTAAAAAGGTGAACAGACAGGAAAGCTAAGAAATGGAGTAGAAGGAGAGCTCCTTCGGGAATCGAAGAACCAGCAAATCACTGCTATAAAAGCATACAGCCAGGAAACACGAGCCTCCTGCAGCTCATCTGACAGCAACAACTCAGGTACTGAAGGATCACTGTGGGACATATTTCAAGTGGAAGAAGGAACAAGCAAGAATAATTCAGGCAACTTTGCTGTTTCCACATTCCCAAAGTTAATCACAGATTCTCTCACAGGGTGACACCACTCAGGTTTGCTACTTCTTGCTGTACTGCACTGCCCATCTACAAACCTTTCACCGGAGCTCTTTATACCATCCACTTTCTATTTCAAGATTTTTTTTCTCTTAAGAGCTCCAGAGCTGAAATGAAGTAAAATTGAGGCACACAGAGTCGAGGTGGAAAAAAATCCCTTGCTTTGAGGCAGGGGCTGCAAAAATCTGATCAGAGGAGGTGAGGGGCAGAACTGGAGCCTGTTCCAGGTCTCCTGCTGTGCCTCTGCAGCAGCAACGCTGCTAACTAAGGCAGCATGGACAGGAATAGCACAGCTGATCCCTACTTGCCCACTGCTGGCAGGGATACAGTTTAGAAGCCTCTGTTTGGAGGGCTAACGGGGATTCAAGCTCTGCAGAATAATTAACTGTGGGATTACAGGTTTCTGCTAAGGTTTCTTCTTCTCTTGCACCACGCTTTTTTCCCTAAGGGGTTTTGGTGGACTTCTTTTCCCCTGGTGTTCCACTCCTCATTTACCAACTTGAGACCTTACACCTCTGGTCTCTCCTTTTGCATGATTTACCCTGCAATAAGCACAGGACCAAAGGCTGAGACCTCAGCCTTGCACAGCCACAGCGGACCCTTGCTTCCCCCAAACATCATTTCAGTCCAGCCACTGCAAACATTTTGTCAATGTTAGCTAAATAACCTGCTCGTCACCTTGAGGAAGACCACCACCATGCAAGCCCTAACCAACGCCAGCACACAGCCTGCCCTGCTGCTGCACATGCTTGTCCTCCTCCATCCCATGCTGGCCAGCGTTCGGCAGCGCTCCACAAAGGGAAGGCTTCCAGCCGAAAACAGGAGGCTTGGCGTCTCTGGGGCTGAGCGTGCTGTCCCCGTGGCCTCGGCATAAGGGACAGATTAGCATAATAGCATCGCTCAATTTATTTAAGGATACCAAGGGAAGAAAGGCATGGCAATCAGCAGCAGCCCCCGTGGGGAGGGATCGGGGTCAGGCTCAGCTGGCAGCGGAGGGGCTGTGAGCAAAACCTGCACAGAGAAGGAGGTGGGATGGGAAACGGAACGTTATCACCTCCTCCTGGCCTAGCCTGAATCCTTAATCTCCACCTCAGGGGTAAAAACAAGTAGAAACAACTCTCCAGATTTCCTAACTGGATTTTTTTAAAAAGCAAAACCCAAGAGCATGTGAGAACTACAGCGAACTGTGATTCTTCTTCATCCCACCAGACTCTTCCCGGGAGTTAGTAAAGATGCTGATGACTCAGTGAAGAGAGGTACATTCATTAGTTTTCTGTGCCAGAAAGTTGGAAAAATTGTGTATGTATTTTAGTCAGGGAAAAGGGCAGAGGGTAGAATAAAAATTTAAAATATAATTGAAGAGAACCAAACCAGGGTATTTCCAGAGGGACTGATCCTCCGAGGACAGAGACGAGCGGTCACTGAACCTGCGCCCGAAAAGCCAGGCTGCGTCTGGGATGGGCCAACCAGGTGTAAGCGGGAGAGAGAAAAATGTGATTTACTGGGAGAACCATCACGGGCAGTCAGCAACACACCCAACATGTCTGGGAGGAAAAACTCTGTGCTTCTCTCCTGAAGCGGTTTTTGTACACAAAGAAAAAAAAATCCTCCATGGCAAGGCAAGGATTCCCTTGCTTTGGGAACTTGGGCGCCCAGCGCTTGCTACGTGGAGCTATCACCCACAGGGATGCCCATCAGCGCTGCGGCACAGAGGCAGACAGGCCGGCTCACCGCCGGTCACTGGACTGATGGGAACTGCAAGTCCTGGCTGCAAAAACCTCACTCAAGGTGTCTCCAGCAAGGCACAAAGAAGCTGAGGCTTAAAATCTCGGATGAAGGCTCATGCCTTGTACAGCTCACATCCTCTGGAGAGCGTGCTTCAGGTGTTAGCACTTCTCTTCAGACATCCCTCTCTCATTAATACCTAGCTTGCATCTTTGCAAGAGTTTTATTACAGCTGCCTAGCTTGGTTTCTAATGGTGACTGATAATCACAAAGACTAGTAGGACACCATTACCTGTCTGAGGCTCTAAACTTTCCCTACGCACACCCAACCCCATCAACCCCCACCCCAACCCCCATGTTTGCTGAGCCCAGGAAACATGCAGAGATGCCCGTTCCTCCTGCCTTAACATCCTGCAGGCTACCAAAATGCTCAGTGCTCTGCCTTCAGCCCCCATCGCCCTGAGCTCGACCTCAGTACTCGCCTCCAGACTTTCACAGCATCGAACCAGAGCCTGAAACCACGAGGAGGGGATGGCTGTGGCACATAAAGCACCTCCTGCAGTGCATGCTGCCAGCCCCAAGACTCTTCTGTTCCTCCCCCCCATCTCCTACCCAGTTAAATAGACCTGGCCTTGATGAATCCCTCCAGAAAGTGACCCGAGTCAGAGATAATTAAAGTTCTACTGCAGCTAATGCTGTCAGCACGGGCTCCCCTCTTCCAGCTGGAGCTCAGAAAGCTGGGCTCTAGCCACATGCTGCTCCCTGTGCCACCCAGACTGCTGTCACAGGGGGTCAAAGAACGTCTTCAGTTCTCTCATTCTCTTGTGCAATAGCTAGAAACAGGAAACCGTATTTGGAAAATGCATTTTTGAAAGAAGCAAGGCTGAATCTGGATCAACTGAACATGGGAACAGTAGTCAGGACTGATTCAAACCTTTTGCAGAGAAGGAGGCAGCCTCCACTTAATCCAAGAGCTCAGCAACTGAAAGTGTAACAGGCACAGGGTGACCCAAGTTCAACCCCTTCCTCCAAGAGATCTGGGCTGCTGACAGCAGGATCACCCAGCCTCCCTCTCCAGTAGCCCCATTCCTCCCCACAGGAGCTGATACACTTTGTTTAGGAACAGTCACCGATATGGAAAGAGAGAACATCCACCGTGGTGACTACAACCCATGCGCAAGAGATGGGGCACTGGGCTTGCAGGCTTTGCTCCAGAAAACATTTAACAGGTCATTACAGGTGGGCAGCGTCACCACAGCAGACCGCTCCTCCCCACGCGGAATGGCAAGACATGCAAGTCCAAAGCTGTGCATGAGGTGAGTGAGGGTGTCTTCAAGTCCTTTTATATCCCAAACAAGCGCTCTAGCCAAGGGGAGATCGGGACAATGCACTTCATTTTCCTTTCTCCCTTTTGTGAGTCTAGCCCATGCCTTTGTTGGTTTTTTTTTAGTAAATGCTTAAATTCAGTGAGTTGAACAGAACAGCATACATACGATTAAATGATGACTAGTAACATCTACAAATTATTAGTTTTGCTGGAATTAACAGGCCCCAAGCAACCCCAGCAGTGGTGGTCTGGCACTTACAGACATTCCTGACTCTTAACAACTAACAATTTGCCTTTGGTCGTTTAAAAACCAACTTAATTCCTCCTAACGCATTTGAGCTACTGTTCCAGGTCTGCCCCAGCTTGCAGCACCCGGCAGATGCAGACTCACCACGCACAGCTAACACAGACTACGTACATTGTATGGACATGGGAGACACGATCTCTTCATCCAAATCATCCACATCATCGGTCATGATGAAGTGTGAGGGGTTAGGCCGCGGGGTGCCCATCCAGCTGGGGTCAATGTTAAGGGCTGATGCCAGGGTGTGGATGCCCGGGTTGTTGACGATCTGGAAGCCGCAGAGCAGCTCTATCTGCTGCCAGCGATGCAGGCGCTCCCGCAGCGCAGCCGTCACTTCGCTCAGTGCTTGCCTGGAAGCAAGGTTCAAACAAGGAAAAATGTAGGGAACGAAGGGAAAACACACCGTAAGTTGTCTGAAACACGGAGTCTATTGGTTCAGCTTTGTATCTTAATACTCAAGACATCTTTCATTCCACTTTCAGGAATACAGGTATTAAGAAAAACAGCAACTACTGAAATATCCAGGGATAATTGCTTAAGAATACTGCAGCTTCCCGAACCCTCATTTTGATGGGACTTTTCATTGCTCTGCATAACTGTGATTTCTTGTTTCACTCTGATAAAATTAAAAGGTTATTGATTAAAAGGAGCAAGTTCAATCCCAGCTAACTAAAGTCAACAGAACAGAAGTACAGCAAAATCAGACCAGGAGCACCCATACAGGCTACAACACACTTGTGTCTGTAACACGAGAGGGATGAAAGAGGAAGGCAGAAATAACGGAAGGTATTAAGTAGATACTCACTTTGCGGTTAAGATTTTATGATCAACATCATCTAGAGATGAGCTGTGAGCAACATGAAATGTTCCAAACAGGGTGTTTCGCTTCTTTTTAATTTTTTCAGCCTGGAACATCAACAAAAAAAGGTCACAGGAAGAAGACAACCTTATGTTTTCTCCAGGACAAGAACATCCTGGATGGGCTGAGACAGAAATAGTCCCTGCAGCTGTCTGCACACATGTAAATAGTGTGAATTGTGTTTTTACTGAAGGATGTGATGTTATTCTTCCTAACACAGTGGGTGAGGACTTTGCCAGCAGCGAGTAAGCAGGTTGAGGGTTTCACACTCCTTGGCCCTTCTCCTGCTTTCCCCAAAGTCAGAGGGGACTGAACCAGCTACCTCATACAGCCAACGGCTCTCATAAAGCCTTGTTTTGTCTTTCCCATGAGTAAACTACCAAACACTGTTAATGCCCTAGGGTTGTTGGTTTGGGCAAGTTTTTTGTTTTGAGGTTGGTTTTTTTTACCTTCCCCGTATTAAAGTCTCTGCACACAGCTCTTTGGTTCACAGATCTAGTGGCATTAACTCGAGACTTACAAAAGGTAAACTAAGGACGTGGACATGAGAACTGCCACAGTAAAAGGAAAACCATTTTAAACGTTAAAATGTTCATAATAAAAACATATTAAGTCAGAGAAATTTTTATATGCTGCCAGCTCTGACTGCTGCATAAGTCCACAGAGACAAATGCGTGTTCCAACAGCTTCCCTGCAGCTCATTGCTTTTTGGTTGGCACAGAAAATTTGAAACAACTGGGAACACAGAAATGATTCATTGCTACAGATTGCATGCATGTGTCAGAAATCTTGCTGCCTGTGCACGTAAATCACCTAGAGCAGGGATTATGCTTAATAGGTGCAAAACCTTTTGCTCAGGAACCACCCATAGTGCTGTCGCACAGGCAGCAATTCATACTCTGCACCTTCCCGGGGCTCCAGCCTGCTGAAGACATGCTAACGCAGCTGATGGGCATGCCTGGGTCAGTGCCTGCTGTGCCCCGAGAGGCAATTGCCTCTCATTTTCAGTCCCTACTTAGGCCTCTATGAAGATTTATGCTGGACTTTAAAAAAAAAAAAAAAATGCAAATTTAAGGTATTAAAATGGAAATAAAGGTGCAGAGAAACCAACTCTGCAGGTTTCATTCCCCAAACCCTTCCCCGCGGCTGCATGGGGAGGACGCGGGACAAGGATGTTGAAGAGAGAAAAGCCTCAAGTTGCGCCAGGGGAGGTTCAGATTGGGTATTAGGAAAATTTTTTTCACTGAAAGGGTGGTCAAGTATTGGAACAGGCTGCCCAAGGGAGGTGGTGGAGCCACCATCCCTGGAGGTGTTATGTGGTTTAAGCACAACCACACAGATGCAGTGCTGAGGGACATGGTTTAGTGGTGGGCTTGTCAGTGTTAGATTAATGGTTAGAAATGATGACCTTAAAGGTTTTTTCCAACCTAAATGATTCTATGATTCTATGAAATTCTCACCCCTTCCTTGGCCACCAGCAGCTGCTTCTCCGCATTCTGTTTCTTTATGTTGTAGTACTGGACCTCCACTTCGTGGGTCAGCTGGAGCCACTTCTGCAGAGCCTCGGGCGCAGCCCAGCTGCAGTGGGACTCCAGCTCCTTCTCGGCATTCTTGAGTGCCATCCGAACCTGGGAGAGAACCGGCCAGCATGGCGTTGTAGCAGCGGCAGGGACAGCCTACCCTCCTGCAGGGTCATCCCAGCCGCTGGCTGCCAACCCAGTGCTTTTAGGGCACCAGAAAAAAGAAAATCAAAAAAAAAAAAAAAGAGAACAAAAAAACCAAAACCCAAACCCTCCACGCAACTCAGGACAGAATCAAAAGTCATTAGGAGGAGAGATGGGGCATCCTGGTACTGCAGGCAAGTGAGAGAGAGCAGCACGGCAGGGCAGCCATCCAACAGAGAACCAGGACAACCTACAGTGCTTTCCTCTCATCCTTAAAGGTGAGCTCCTGCCTCAAAAATTTCCAGCTGTCGTGATGCTGTCCTGCCTCAGCACCTCAGCTCTCAGGGAGGACAAGCAGAACATGCTTTCATTGCTGACCTGGTCTACCCCTTCGTGTCAGCTCCTCTGCCTTGCAACGGCATAAACCACAGGTAAACCCTCCAGAGCCGACGTGCAAGTTAGTTAATGGAGAAGGAGACTTCAGGCAAGGCTATTCAGGGTGCTTATCGTAGCCTCTAGAAACCTCTACAAAGTTTTCTGCCTGCCTGCAGGTCTGCAAAACCCACAGATTCTCCTCCTGAGGCAGAATCGCTGACAGCACGGTACACAGGCAATCGCCTTCTCTCACTGCAGCTACTGAGCCAAACAGAGGGAGCTTGTCAAGAGACAACTTTCACACTGGAGCAAGATGATAAAAATATTTAGACACAAAACATGTGCTGCTCGCCCATGAAAAAAAAAAAACCACACGTCTGGAATCAGCAGTTTCTGTAGCTTTCTGGGGGACTCTCCTTCCATCCCAGCTGAGTCTCCTCCACACACCATCGGTCTGGTCTCCTCCACACACTTACTTATGTTGCTGGAGAAGGGAGCGATTATAAAATTAGAAGGAAGTGGGTGACAAGCAAGTTGAAGATACCAAAACCTTACATAAAAGCATTTAGTGCTAGAGACCATCAAGAATTAACATTTCTCTTCCATTACACATGACACAGAAAGACTTTTAGAAACCTGAAGCCTGATACAAGCCCTGCAAGAAGTTAACGTGTCCCACACGGGAGGAACCGAAGGATGGCAACTGCAGCTCAGAACTGGTCTAAGAAACACGGAGGCAGTGGGAGTGCACCCAGCGACCTGCTTGGGCTCCACATCAGCCCCTTCCCAATGCCCAACACACACTTCCCACCTCTGCGCTTACACCCCGTGCCTGGTGCCGATGCCTCTTCATCTCCCACAGAGCACAGTCACAAGCAGACTGAAGAAAAGCATTTTTTTAAAAGATTGCTCAAACTTGGATCTTTTCCCTTAACCTGTTATTTAACTCAGTCACATCTCACCAAGTCTGACATAGGTGTGATTTCTAGTGAGCCGAAAGCACCAGGTTACATGCTGATAATATGAAGTCCTGTATTTTATCCTGGAGGACATTTGTACAGTCCATCAAGAAGCAGTCAGGAGGCACCACACAGACGAGTTCAACTACTTATATTTAGTCTTCTTGAGCACAACATTGTCTAAATCATTCAAAAAGTTACAAATGCAGAATGGCAGACCCCAGGAAGGTCTGGTTTTTCCCCTCTGGCACCAGGCGCTGCTCCCACCGCAGGCAGAACCCTGACCATGATCCACAAGTGTCTGGGATTTAGGAATACAGAGACAAAGTGGGCAGGAAATCTTGCCACTAGGTATTTGGGGTAGAGGAGTGCTGAAAACATTTACAGGAACAACACTTTTAGGGAATGGTGGAAAAGGGAAGCGGTGCAGAACAACAGCCAAGGACCAGTGGTTGAGATGAGCCATCATACAGCAGTGCTCCAAACACAAACTCTCTGGGCTCTGCAGGGGAATCAATACAAACAGGAGTTACTTTATGCGTCTATACTCCTGTGAAGATTTCTAAGATCCCATTTTGATCGTTAAGAGCAATAATTTATAAAGCAAGGAACGCCTTCTGGGTATGCGGCCCTGGCTGGCATCATGGTCTGGGGGAGGATGACCTAGTGAGGAGAGAGGATTGGTATGAACAACGCAGTATGGGAGAGTCCCATCCCAAAAACACTGCTTCTCCACCTCATACACCTGACTCCAGTAGGAGCTTCCAAACCCTCCGATATCATTTTAGTGACAAGAATCAACTGGTGCAAAAGAAGGTCTTCTTTTAATATTCCCTGGGACCCAAGGATACCTTAAAATCGGATGAGTTTTACGGTCAGTGGGAGTGACTGGTTAATGTTATCTGTGGTCTACAGCTCGCTGGGACGGTGATCATGTTATAATCACACAGTGGGGGTCAGGTGGGTAAAACCAATACTCACCCTGTCAATGCATCCCTCCTGAAGGCCGCTAAGAAACAACAGAGTGGTTAAGTCACCTCTGGCTTTCGGGGTTTCTCAACAAATGTAAAGCAGAGGGGGCAGTGAACGGATGAGACCCTGCTTTCTCCAAAAGCCAGGAGCAGGTCGGGTATAAGGGCTTGGGGTTACAAGAGGAAGGTTACACATCCTTATTTAATGGCTCACAATACAAAGTGAGCGAATTTCTGTTTGTGTGAGTACAGAAGCCCCAGTGAGTGTCCTGAAACAGAGCTCGGTGACTTTGCGGAGAGGCTGGATGACCAGTCAGGAGGAATGATGCTGGATCATGACAGCAAAGCCAGTAAGAGGCGTCTGTGGGTGTCTGGGCTGTTGGTACTCAAAGCAGGACACAAATTTGCTGTTTGCTGACTATTTGCATACCTAAGCTAAACCACCCCATGGTTCCCTGATCGCCCAGGACACTTGTTTCTCCCTTCTCAGTGGAAACCCCAGATTCTTGTTTCATTTTCTTCCCCATCCTCCATGGTGGCATAAAAAATTGGACACAGTCAAGTTGGGAGGATGGCCTCAGAATATCCAAGGTACTTGTTTGGCTCATGCAATTCTGGCTCACACAATTTCAATTTAAACTGATCTATAAATTAAAGTCAGGTAAGAATTGTCCCTCAGGTGAAACTGGGGCAGCAACTGGAATTGTGGCCTTGTAGGTTTGGGCAAAGGGCAGTTTTGAGGTAAAATTCCCAGGTGCTTCCTCTCTGCCATCTATTACTGCATACAGGTGCCATAAGCAACATCCTTGATTTCCATTATATCCTTACAGTTTTTGTTACAGGTCTCAGGGTTTTTACGTGTCGGATTGGGAGCGCTTTTTCTGACCTACAACAGATTATTTTACAAATGCTCTGTGTATCCTTCTGGACAAAAAGCATTTCATTTCTGCTAGCAGCAGCATTATACACAATATTCTGTCTAGGCCTACATCACAATACATAAACTGGGGACATGTCTTCCTGCTAGTGTAAACTTTAATGTTTTTGAGAATTGCATATGAACTCTTTTAACTTTGCCGTACAGATCCTAATCTGGTGCTAAATGGCCTTAGAAGGAAATTTCCTTCGTACACCTTTCTCATCCACAAAATCAGAAGGCTGGAGCCCCTCTGCTATGGAGACAGGCTGAGAGAGCTGGGGCTGTGCAGCCTGGGGAAGAGAAGGCTCCGGGGA
>JAVJGI010000014.1:2017789-2029568 GCA_035590275.1 Ibycter americanus | reverse complement strand
CTGGGCTGGTGGGAGGTGTCCCTGCCCGTGGCAGGGGGGTGGGACTGGGTGGTCTTGAAGGTCCCTTCCAGCCCAAACCATTCTGTGATTCTATGGTTCTACGAAAACATGGTAAGCACAAGCAAACTCATTATAAATCTCTCCTAAATCCATGAAAAGATGTAACAGAAAAAAAACGAAAGAGCTTATGGAGTGGGAATTAGAAGTCATCAGAGGGGTGCAGCTACAGATCAAGTTCAACACCTCTCCTTCTGCAGGGCAAGCCGGGACAGTGTGTGGTAGCAGCACATCGCTCTTGAGACAGCCCCTGCACGGTCCCTGTTACCCAGCACAGAAGCAGCGCTGTTACACAGCATGGGGGACGTGTAACGTGGAGTAACAGAAGAAATACATGGATCTTTTCCTCCACAAAGGGGAGCGAAAAAGTGAAGGTGGAAGAGAATTATAAGCAGGACATCACTGGATTTCTCAGAAGGACGAAGCAGAATGAGAAACCGCCTACTGTTCTTGCTGACATGTCCTGTATGTCAGTGCATCCCTCTGGCTGAGCCCTTACCTGCTCCAGTTCTTGCTCAGCATATTTCTGCCTGCTCAGTTCATTCTCTGTGCCCTCCCGCAGTTCTCGGAGCCGGTGTGCCTCCTGCTTGGCAATGCTGATCTCATCTTGCAGTTTTTTCTCCAGGTGCACCTTTTCCACCTCCACAGAGCGATGCTCCTCCTGAGCCTTCTGCAGTCTGCAACACACAAAGACCGAGAGCCCAATGCTATGTGTGTCAGGCCATCCGTACTCAGCTAAAGGAGCCCACATATTAAAGTGCAAGGGCTGGCCAGCCACAATCTAGACTAACCCTGCTCTTATTTACTCTGTGTTGATGTCACCAGAGATCTGTATTTGAAAAGTCAAGGAGAAAGTTACCGTGCCCAGGAAGAAATTAAATTGTCAACTCCACAGCCTCAACTTCATTTAATTTATTAAATACACAGTACCCATCTTCTTAATTTTCCAAAGCACATCAAGGTTTCCTTTAATAAGCTTCAAATTAATTTGAATTTTCACATGTGTTTTTACAAAAGTGAGGACCTTTTTCTTTAATAAAAAAAAGAAAAGGAGCATCTGCCTGAGCAGGTATGACCACCCAGATGGAATGTCTCTGCATTTCCCTTGCAAAAGCCTTCAAATTTATACATGACTTAATCTTGCCTGGAAGTTATTATTTTTCCCCAGGACAGAATTAAATCAGTAGGAATTACACAGGGCAACAAAAAATAATAACAGATTACTTGTACCCATTCAGGGAGGTCCAACTGTTCAGCCTGGAAAGCCTCAGCCCTCTGAAGGAGACACCACCGCAGCCACAGCAAGATGTTTCAGGGTTTCTACAGTGTCTGCATTTCAGGGGAGCTGCACTAGTGTAAACCCTCACACAAGTTCAGTAAAATCAAATTAGCATCAAGAATGAACCTGGCCCACATGGGACTGAGCTGTAGGGTGGTGAAGTCTCCGGTTGCTGCCACCCAAACAACCTCTAATGCCAGCAGTGTCTCTTTTAAATACAGTCCCAAAGCCATGTGCTACTAGAGACAAAGTGATTGCCAAGTAGAAGGGAGCAAAAAAATTTTGACAAATATTTCGTTGAAATGAAACAAAGAGGTTCACTTCAAAATGAAGGTTCTGAAAAATCACGTTGAACAAGTACGACCAATGAAAGAAATAAGAGTATTAAAGGGCTTCTTGCAAGAACCAGCCTAATGATTCAAATAAAAAATACCTTTTTGTTGTTTGGGTGGGTTTTTTTAAATGGTGGCCACAAGTAAACCCTGGACCAAATTTCTGAGGAACGTGGTACATCCATCTCTGGGTAACTGCAAATGAAGATGTGATGCATTTCCAGAACATGTACTAGATTGAACGCAATAAAGGATTGTAGATTACTCTGTCAAACTAGGTGCATCAATCTAACCTTTTCAACATGAACTCCTCTTTCAAAAGTCTGTTATCACACTTTGAGATAAATCAATAACAGTTGGACAAAACCATACTGTAGGAGCAGCAGATGTGACGTATTTTTAACCCAGACCAAACTGAGGAGACTCACATTTTCTGCCACAAGAAGCAAAGCTCTGCTGCCCACCCAAACCAGCCCCTTCTCCTGCATGCACCTCCTGCCCTGCCGAGGCAGCTTCTCCATGGATTGGTGGGATCTTAAATAAGGTGCTAACCTACAATGAAGCTACCAGCAGTGCTCACAAGGTTAGCAAGGCATCAGCTTAACCAGCAAAACCAGTAGCAGCTTACAGCAGAGATATTCAGTGAACAAGTTAAAACTATCCATAAAACGAAAAGGAAAAAACCCACCCTAAACCCACAAACAGAATAATCTTAACCAGAAATCAAGCATTTCAAGGTCATAAAATCTTCTCCCGCTCAAGATCATCAACATCCAATCTGGAGAGCAAACCAACACAGCGACATGCAGGAGAGAGAGACGAGAGGGGACAGTGAGGTCTGGCTCCAGGTGTGCTGTGAATGAGAAGTAACACATCTCGGGAGGGCACTCCTGGGCTCCCCGAGCGGCTCCCACGCATACTGGACCAGCTGGGCACTAAGAGAAAGGGAAAAACTGATCCTCAGTCGCTAAAAACGCTGCTCCCTGCAGCACACGTAGAGGTGTCCCGCCTTCAGCCTCCCATCGAAGGACAGCATTTGGTCGTGCTTTTGGTGACGGGGGCCGGAGCACAGCCCGTGTACACCCGTGGCAAGGACCGGACCCATCGCCACCTTTCAGGTCAAGAGCGAAGCCGCTCACTGTCCCAGCCAAGGACTCCTCTTCCTCAGGTTCCTCCTTAGCATGCAGATGGTCATTTAAAATAGATTGGATGGGCTGGACTCTCATCAGCCATGATACTGGCTCTCTTCTTGGAAAAAGCTCATTTTCAATTTACAGTTCTGTTGAGAAACTCAAATGTTTTTCTTCCCAATTTAAAGAGACTCTTGCCAAGACATTCCAAGTTTTTAGATAAACCCACGCTCTCTGCCCTGTGCATCAGTGCTAAAGCTCTTCCATACTAGGGCTATAAGAATCCCAAACCATCAAAATATCTCTGTTTAAAGGAGAAATTCCCCCATACTATGACGCAGAAGAGGGAAGGAATTTTATCCTTAAGATAATTCTCAAAGGCACTCTAACATTGTATTTCCCCTTACTACCATTTTTTTTTCCTGACAGCAGAGCTCGTTTTCTTATGTTGGTTATGGACAAAATCACATTATGTCTGTGCATTCCTTTTCAAACCCAGCCAAGTGACCAAGTGCCTTCAGAGCTACACTTGTAGTGAGGGCAAGAAATCAAGGTCCATCTGGGGGCTTCACAATTCAAGGTAATCAGTAGATCTTCAATACAGACCTTCATATAAACTTCAATCATCAGTAGGATGTGCTAAGACATGAACTTTTTTACCTTGCCGGGTCATTTAATTGACTGGGAAGTGTCAATGTTGAGGGAAGATCTCAAAAGATATTTTGAAAATGAACAAAAAAATGACTTTTTATATCAATCCTCCCTTCCCAGCTCTTCAAGAGTGTATCGAGTTGTTCATCGAATAACAGCGCTAGCAGTTGGCAGGCAACTGGAAAGGGATCACATGCCTTCTGGAGGTCTGTTCAGCACTGAGTTTCAGTGAGCCAGGAAAGAAGGTTACTTCAAGCTCTAGAAGAGAAGTTTCTGAGCAGAACTTCAGAACAAATTCTATACAAGTCCATGGGAACCGGTGCTGTTGGTTGGTTTGGACATTTATACAGCAGATGAAGACCACAGCTGAACCTTGCTGGGCGCAAGGATGAAGAAGTGAAAGCGTATTCCCCTCTTCAGAGGAGAATTACATCAATCCTGTGCCAAGAGGCCCCACAAGGTCCAGGAGTTCTCCTCCCATTTCTTGAGCCCCAGCTCAGTGCCCTCTACGGAGGACAAGCCCTCCCAGCTGCACACCCTGCAGAAACATCACAAGCTGCTCTGGCTTAAGACTCAAGTTATGCTTAGTATACGTGGTTTTGTGTTTCTTCCTCTCTGGCTTTAGAGCATTAGCTGAACTTCCCAGACACATCTACTTGTTTACGTGGCTCTGTCCTCGGCAGCAGATCCCAAGGTCATTCCCCACACAGCACATTCATAGCAGCCGTCGTCTGGACCTCTGGTGTGATGCCCTCTTCAGTGACACCCGGCAGAGATCCCCTGCCCTGGACACAGCTCTGCTGCTACAGGGGATGGATGTTGAGAAGGAATTCCCATGTTCTGGCCATAAAAAAAATAAATCTTTTTCTTTGGGGTATTTTCAACCTGTAACGTAAAATTACCCAAAGCTCTGTGAGACCAGCTGTGGATTAGAGCTGGCTCCCCAGTAGACAGAGGGGAAGTGCACTTTATTCTATCTCTATGTCAAAAAGCAAGCAGGTCACGTATCAGCATTACTGCCAGGGGAATGTGCCCAGTTTGGCACCATCACCTTGGTACTCTCTCAAGTGTTTGCTCCCCACATAGACACCAACTGATACAATCACGCTCAAAGATGAAAGCCTTTCAAGCAACACTCACATGCAGGAAAATTCCCTGAAGGCTGTCATGAGCATGTAGGTGAGAAATCAGGCTGAAGGCTTGTGGGTACGTTGTACGGTTTCTGAAGACTCGGTGTTTGCAAGTCTCCATGGCAGGCTGACATTGTTGAGATCCTGGATTTTGCACAGGTTGCTCATTACACCACCTGTGAGCAGCCAGCATGTGTACCTGGGGCTGTGCTCCGCTTTCAGAGAAGCCATTGGGAAGGTAGCCATCAGCTTATAAGGCAGCCAAATCAAGGTTTCTCCTCCAAAATTACACTTAAAAGTAATGAAAATTAGTTACAGCCCAAGACTATCATGCTCTGTTATTTGCTACATCTGTCCTTAAAAAATAACTTATTGCCAAAAAACCTCACTGGTTTGTCATGAACACTTGTGAATGCGCTTTTCTTTCCTAGAAGGCTCCTGTGATTACAGAGGGCCTGTTTCACAGCATGTTGTCCGAGAAGTAGTTTTAGTGGAACCACTGCAATAACTTCAGTGAGTAGAGCTCACGTGCCCAAGGCTACAGTATTTTGCCCAAGTTCCTAGAGTTTAGATAGTCATACTTAATACTCCAAAATTATTTATTTTTTTCATTCTTTCCAGGCAACACTCCTGGATGTAGGTATCACCGTGCAAGCAGGGAAGCACAGACTTTTACATATAGCTCAAAGAATTCAAGAGGGGATGTGTAATTCCTCTGATTGCTTCCACTGTTCCAGCATGCTTTTTCCCTGTCAAAAGCAAGGGTGTAACAACCTGATCAGCCTGGATGACACATTCTAAGTGAGCTGGATTACCTTACACTCCTCTAAGAGGCTCTTCTTCCCCTCTAGGTACGGATTTACTATAATTTTGGTGGGTGGGGATCTGATATACTTTCAGTATGAGTCAGACTGGGAGTAGCAACCACTGTACCTTTCACTGCTCCTATATAATTAAATGTGGTAAAGAAACAGGAAGCACCTATCTGAAATAACACAAGACACTCCAAATGAAGCGGCCACTGTCGAGTGCAGAAGGAGCACTCCCATCCATTTTGCTGAGATGGATGTTTTGCTCCTTAAAGCAGCAAAGTTCTGAGCGCAGGGAGGAGAGCTCTCACATGCCAACAGCAGCAAAGCTAAACAAAGTCTTCCCAGAAATTTGGGAACTATTTTTTTGAACCAGTAATGACCATTAGAGCAGAACCAGAACTAAACAGACAAAACACAACGTAACAACAGCGTGGAAAGGAAACAAAACTGCAAGGGAGCATGTATGGCCACGCTCAACCACGCGTCAGCATGCACTGGAGCCCTCGGAGCGGGAGATGCTGGTGTTGGACATTGTCACTTTGCTCAGGTGGCTTCATTGCCACGTTTCAGGATTGTAGTGATGTGAGGGAGCTTTTACCACCTAGGCCTTCACGTGGCAGACTGCAAGTACAAATAACTAGCATGTCACCACCAAAGAGCAGGTCAAGTGAGCACGCACACATCTTTATGTGTAGCCTGGTAACTGAATTCCTTGATGATCCAGGCACCCATCTGAGCCATTAATTCTAGCTGGCAGATCTGCTACGGTCGCTGGGGAAGGTGCTGACTGGTACAGCACAACAGCTAAAAAGAAAAATCTTTCCTGACATCTAAATTAATAATAAACTTGCAGGAAAGATCGACAGTTGAACACTCCAACTGGATGGACACATAAAACCTACCTCTCCTGAAGGTCATGGAGAGACTGTTCAGCTCTGTGGAGTCCCTCCAGGTCTTTCATCATCTTCTTCATGTGCTCCTTTGAATAGCGATTCTGGATGTAGGCAAACCAGCAGCCACCCACTCCAATGACGATGGACACCACCAGCATGAAGTCCTTCAGGTGGTTGTGACGAGTTACTGGAAGAGACCAGAGATACCATTGAATTCAAAAGAACACGACAATTAACTCTGCAGTGCTTTGCCCGCACCAGAGCTGGACATAAAAACTTAAGACAGCATCAGGAGGAACTGCGGCACAGGTTTCGCAAAGGGAAAAAAAGTGAGCTACATTGATATTTAAGGGGAAAAAAAGAAGCCTGACAACGTTTATTCAATTTGAATGGGGAAGGAAAAAAAAAAAGGGGGGGAAGATGAAATAAAAAATCTTATAGATACAATTTGCCTGGCAATACAGGAGAGCCTCCACATAGGAAGCCCCAGAACAGCTGTGCTCTGTTAGGACAATACAGATAACATTGAACTACATTGAATATAATGAGCTAAAAAGAAAATAACTTTGTTGAAAAAAATTAACTGTGCTCATAGAAATGGGGCACATCAAGTATAAAATTGTCAAACTGCAAAACTTTCCATCAGAATTACAACTCAATGTGGAACCCTCCTTTTTCAACAGTTAGCAAAACGCAGTTACTTAAAAAAAAAGTGTGGATGCATGTGAGAGAATGAAAGTAACTAAGTGGGGGTTTAAGTGCTAAACAAAAACCAAAATGATGACTCAAGCAGAATTCTTTTTACTGTTTACTATTTAGCAAATCATCAGAAAAGTATGTACTGAGAAAGCTAAAAATGAGAAAGGGCAGCTTAGTCAAGGTAGCTGTGACTAAACGTTCAGTAGCTACTGGTTTCAAACTAAAACAAGGCAGATTCAGACTAGATACTAGGAAGAAATGTTTCATGATGAGGGCAGCGAGGCGCTGGCAGAGGCTGCCCAGAGCAGCTGTGGGTGCCCCATCCCTGGCAGTGCTCAAGGCCAGGCTGGACGGGGCTGGGAGCAACCTGGGCTGGTGGGAGGCCCACAGCAGGGGAGGTTGGACTAGATCACCTTTAAAGGTCCCTTCCAGCCCAACCCATCTGATCATTCCATGGCATCTCTCCAGAGCTGTAGTCCAGACACAGAGATTACAGCAAGGCCATCTGCAAGGTACGGCTGTTTTAGTGCACTGAGGGCATTTTACCTGCTGATCATGGTGGTTCAAAATCACTACCCAGCTTCATCTGTCACATCAAATAACATGTGTCTTGGCTACCTGACCCAAATGCCTTAGTACAAATTATACGTAGAGCCAAGCCTCAAACTGTCCTAGAATTACAATTCTCCAGTGCACTTTCACACAGCCTCTAATGAGGCAAGAGCAGAAGTCGCTCAGAGGGTTGTTAATCCATCTCTGACATCCAGGAGTCAGACCTGCTCTTTGGCATGTCCTTCAGAAATTCAACTCTTTGGAAATAACCTTGTTTTGTTGACTTTCTGCTTTTCATACCTTGGGGGAGCTGAAGCTTAAACTTCAGAGTTAGCATAACAGAGGAAGAAAAAGGTGAAGCCAGTGCGTATCGATAGATCTCAAAATATTTTACCAAGGAGAGCAGGATCCATTTTACCAGGGGGGAAACAGGCAGAGAGCAATCACACTGCCATCAGGGTTGTGCCACAGGGCCAGGCGGAGAGCTCAGTCCTGAACTCACTGCCTGCACCACAGACACTGCCAGGCTGCACCACTCTGGCAGTCACGGTACAGGCAGGGGCTGATGCAGGCAGGGTCTGGCGTGGGCAGGGGATTAGTGAAATAAGCACAAACTGAACAGGAGTTAATGTTACAGAGACAGAAGTGTGTGCTCATGGTAAGGCTCTGTGCCACCACCCTGGTAAGTGAAGTTCTTCACAACCCAGTCTCAGCCGCTTAACTTTTATCTCTACCCAACATGAATTTTGAGGTGCCTTTGATTTGATACTGTTCTCTTTGTGTGAAAAGTGACAGTCGGGATGGTAAAAATTGCTGTTCCTTCTGCCTTTTCTTTCTGCTGCCAAAAATCTGCCAGTTTGGAATGTTTTTCAGGGATTAATCTCCCAAGAGAAGTTATTTCTGCTTTGAAGCAGTTGTCTCTTTTAAAAGGTCTTATTTCAGACACCAGACTAGAAAAAAAAGATCATTTATTCCAACTGTCAGGGATCAGACCTGGTGCTTTTGCTTTCTGTGACAAGGAGCAGATGAACCCATAACTGCATCCAGGAGCTGCGAGCTGCAGAGGCAATAAGGGGACCTTGTTTGAGAAGACATCTCAGAGACCCGCTCCATTTTTATTGGCACACACATACACTTGCATCAGTTGCTGCTCTAGTTGTGTATAAATCAAAATTTTATTTTTTTTTTAAATATAAAAGAGTGGCTGAATTCAGCTACTTTCAGACGCAGGGTTGCAGTTTATACTGTCTGTGTACTTGCTATTTGAGCTTCACTAGGAGAGCAGGGCTGGTATCATGACAGGTGTGGGTCAGAAGGTACTGCCTTTGTCCCCAGATCTGAGCTAAAGCAGGGCTTAGAGGCCACCGACTGCCCTGGCATCCTTCCAGAGAGCAATGTGATGGCTGCATCCGTCTTGACTTGTTTGAGATGCTGATTTCTCCCATCTCTTCCTCTTCCTCAACCCACCACGACTTCTGCAGGTCAGGGCCAGCTCCTCTGAATTACAGCCCCCTCCTCCCACCCTCCCTGCTCCCCTTCCTCCCTCGCTGGCCGTTTGGGGTGATCTGGGCAGTCGTTTCACGGACGTGCTCCACCACCAGCAACCCGCTGCTTGCTCTGCCTCCGCTGAAGGAGTCCACGCAGCACCGGGGTGCACAAGAGCCCCAAACACCATCCAATTCACTGCGGAGCTGGCAGGTGACTCTCGCGTCACCCCCTTTGCACAGCCAGCCACAGGCACACGCTGTACAGCAGAGAGTTAGCTCCTGTGGGAAATGCCGGGATTAATCCCTTTTAGGATGACTGTACTTCAGATGATCCTTTTTCTCTTGTGGTCTGTGACCTTCTGTTGGAGAATGAGCCAGGAGAGGGGTGAGCTGTGGGAATTTGGGACCCAGACTAGGCAGAAGACTAATTAGGAGTCAGAAGGTGAGAGTACTCACGCACGCTGTGGAAACAACTGTTTGCCTTCATTTTTTAAATTATTTTAGATTCTGAATGGAAAGAGTTTCAAAATTTTTAAAATGCTGTTTAGTAGTGCTTGGCATCTTCACAGAATCACAGAATCACAGCCTGGTCAGGGTGGGAAGGGGCCTCTGGAGACCACCCAGCCCAACCCCCTGCTGAAGCAGCTCTCCCAGAGCAGGTTGCACAGAGCCGCATCCAGGCAGGTTTGAATGTCTCCAGAGAAGGAGACCCCACAGCCCCTCTGGGCAGCCTGTCCTGGTGTCCCATCACCCTCAAGGGAACGATGTTCTTCCTCATATTCAGATGGAAGTTCCTGTGTTGCAGTTTGTGCCCTTTGCCCCTTGTCCTGTCGCTGGGCACCGCTGAAAAGAGTCTGGCCCTGTCCTGGTGGCACTCACCCTTAAAATACTTGTAGACATTGATAAACTCCCCTCTCAGTCTTCTCCTCTCCAGGTTGAACAGCCCCAGCTCCCTCAGCCTTTCCTCATCAGGGAGATGGTCCATCCCCTCATCATCTTTATAGCCTCTGCTGGCCCCTCTCCAGTAGTTCCCTGTCTCTCTTGAGCTGGGGACTCCAGAACTGGACAAAGCCTTTTTAAACTCAAAACCATAAATCTTCAGGCATTAATGAAGTTCTTTTACACCACCTTCTTTTTTTTCTGTACTAGAGACCTGCTGCTTCTCTCATTTCCCTGCTGCAAAGCAGGTATCACAGAGGTTTGTAGGACTGTAATTCAGGTTGGAAGGGACCTCAGGAAGTCTAAGGTCCAACCTCTTGCTCAAAGCAGGTTCAGCTCTGAGATCAGGCCGGGTTGCACAGGGCTTTATCCAGTCAGGTCTTGAAAACCTCCAAGAGCAGCTGTGCACAGCTCCCCAAGGCCCTGTCCCACTGCTTGACCATTCACATAGAGAAAAAACTTCTCCTTTTGTCTGGCCTGAATCTCTCCTGTTTCAACTTATGCCCATCTAGTTGCCTGGGAGAATAAAGCAGGTATGAGTGAGATCAGAACCAGATCCCATGGCATTTTCATAAACAGAAAATAAATCCTCAGCTAGAATAAATTCATTTTTACTCTTAAGCCAATCTGCAGTATCAAGACACACACTGTGCCCTGAAGGTGAAAAGTGTAATTTTACAGTTACCAGGCACGTTAACCCAGGTCAGGAAATCATCCAGAAAGCTCAAAGCAGGAAACTTAAAGGAGGAAAAAACAAAAGATGAAAAGAGACTTTTGTTTAAAAAAAAAGATGAGTAATGTATTAAGACCTGCACACTCTTTCCGTAAACTAAATGCAAATGTCAAGCCAGGAGCAAAATGTTGCACTATAGGAACAGCTACCGTGAAACGAAGAAAAAGAGACAAGAGTGTGAGAGAAAGTGCATGGGACTGCAGGAGGAAGAGGATGTATACAGTTTTGTTACCAGCAAAACAAACACGATGCCAGTTGAGTAACGTGATTGCTGTGACCCCTAAAACACCGTAGCACGCTGCGGAGCCACGTGCATCACGTGAGTTTATTTTAACACTTACTAACAGTGTGCAATTTCCTTCACAGAATAGAATCACAGAAGGGTTTGGGTTGGAAGGGACCTTCAAGACCACCCAGTCCCACCCCCCTGCCACGGGCAGGGACACCTCCCACCAGCCCAGGTTGCTCCCAGCCCCGTCCAGCCTGGCCTTGAACATTCCCTGACCTTTGCCAGTTAAAAAATGGTTGCATTCAGGTGAGGATCTGTATCTGCCTGGAGTTCTCGCGGAGTGAGTGAATTCGCCCAGAGCAAAGTGCACTCCTGCTAAATGTGGCCACCATCACGTGGCGTCACTGTGTGTCCTCTCCAGCCAGTGGTTCTTCTTTGGGGCTCTATGCCCGTTGGAGCTGTGCAAAAGCACAGTTGTTTCTGGGATCACACAACTCTGGTCACCCAAAAAGCAGGTATTTGTTTATAATTCATTACTATTCAGCTTGCTCAGCTCTTTAAGGCTCACAGCAGATGATATCAGAAGTGCCAGTGCACACTGTGCAGTGGGGATGGAGAGGAGCGGGCCCATCTCAGCCACAATTTGCATGAAACAGGGACTGTGTGAGGTTCAACAGGGCTCAGCGCCGGGCCCTGCCCGTGGGTCACACCAGCCCCCCGCAGCGCTGCAGGCTGGGGGCAGGGGGCTGGGAACTGCCCGGCAGGGAAGGGCCTGGGGAGCTGGTCCACAGCCGGCTGGGCATGAGCCAGCAGTGTGCCCAGGTGGCCCAGGCGGCCAGCAGCGCCCTGGCTTGTG
>JAVJGI010000014.1:2001776-2017689 GCA_035590275.1 Ibycter americanus | reverse complement strand
CGGGGCTGGGAGCAACCTGGGCTGGTGGGAGGTGTCCCTGCCCGTGGCAGGGGGGTGGGACTGGGTGGTCTTGAAGGCCCCTTCCAGCCCAAACCATTCTGTGACTCCCCGCTACATCTGAGAAATGTTTTCTGTTAACATATGATGGACATACAAAACCTGGATGATGCAGCATGTCTTCATGTGCTTTTAGTACAAAGCATGGTTATATGTAAAGAGATGCCACCCAGCAGAAATGCAAGAAAGGCTGGGGACTTACCAGTGCCACAGGCTGGCCAGTTAAATGACATCCCACTCCACTGTTTGTCACGTATTTCCCACTGCAGCCTCCAGCTGAAGTGGGCTAGCCCCTCAGCATGCTCTGCTGCACCAGCCTCCCACTGTCCTCCCTCTGCCTGTGTTTTTCTCCCTGGCTGTGGACTGCTGAACAGCAGTGCTCACATTACAACCTGCAAACCAGTGCTCGCAAGCAGGCGTGTTGCACATGAAATGTAAAATACTCATGAATTTCCTGTGAAGGCAATTTAAGCTACTCCTCAGTCTTGCCTCTGCAACGGGCTCAGGGGTGAGCACGGCTAGTCGCCCCAGCTTGGCTCTGGCACCAGCAGCAGTAACTACAGTATTTGTATCACTTTGGTTACATCTCTCCAACCTCACACACCACCTTGCTCCATTTTGTTCTTTCTGAGCAACTTTTTAGGCTGCATTAAACTGGAGCTGGACTGAGCACAACTGATGCTGGCAGGGCTGAGGCTGTGGCTGGGTACCGGAGCTGCTCTTGTTCTTGAAGCTAAGGAATAATCGCCTCCCATTTGTCAGAAAGAGATGAAGAGGCTTTCAGGAGAAATTGGTTAAATAAAAATCATGGGTCAGCAGTACTGCTGCAGCTTATGAAGAAGTGTGCGATTTTTTTACCTTAGGACAATAAAGATTTTAAATTTTTTTTCAACTGTGACATTTACCTCTGGAATTTTATAGACTGAAGATAATCTACTTCTGAAAAGTAATCAATGCCATCTGTCATTTTGAAGAGTTTAATCACTAAGCAGCGATGCATCTCAGCTAGTGCTCTTCCCAGCCCACTAGCCCTTGATGGCCATATTAATAGCTTTAATGTAAACAAACAATGCAAACATGTAATCCCAGCTCTGGGAGGAAATCCTGCATGCTGTGGGGGGTGTGTAGTGGCTGTTTGCACTGCTGAAACACAAACACTACAGCAATCTCTAGATGCACAAACATAAGAAAGAGGAGAAACAGCATCCTTGTTCAGGATAAGCTCTCCTGCAAACTCAGTCCCTTTCAGATGCTGGTGCCAGCGAGCTTTTCCAGGAGCTACATTTTTTTTCAGAAGCAGATGAAATAGCTTGGCATCATCTTGAAACCTGAACCTGACTGTTTCTCAGCAAGGCAAGCTGCCCCGGCTAAAACTCAGGTAGTATATCACCCCTCCATCAGTTGACCGTTCTGGTCTCAGCCTTTCCTGAGAACACTTTTGCTGCAACTCAGCAGCATTTTCCCAGCAGAGACAGGTCCCGCAGCCAGCCTGGACACACAGCAGCCCAGGTCAGGAGCTCCGCACCCTGCAGCAGCTCTACAGCAAGCAGGAGGGCAGCTGGGGCAGGAGCAGAGACCAGCAGCATCCTCCCTCCCGTGGCATCCCGCACCCAGCAGCACCACAAGGGAACCCCAAGCCTCTCACCCACCCAGCCAGAGCCAAGCTGGCACTGCTGGACAGACCGTAGGTATGGGGTACAGGGAGCTCCCCTGCATCAGGGATGACCAAAGGGGTGAGAAGTGAGGGAGGGGCTCACTAGGGATGCCCATCGTTATAGGACATGGGGGAACGGCTGAAGTTGAAAGAGGGGAGATTTAGATTAGATATGAGGAATGAATTCTTTATTGTGAGTTGGTGAGGCGCTGGCAGAGGCTGCCCAGAGCAGCTGTGGGTGCCCCATCCCTGGCAGTGCTCAAGGCCAGGCTGGACGGGGCTGGGAGCAACCTGGGCTGGTGGGAGGTGTCCCTGCCCGTGGCGGGGGGGTTGGAACGAGATGACCTTTAAGGTCCCTTCCGACCCGAACCGCTCTGTGGTTCTGTGATCACAGCTGAAATATGTGTGTCGCATCAGCAGAGCTGGGGCCAAGAGGGAAGGGCACCTGGGGGCAGGCTGCTCTCTTGGGAGGTGAAAGCCTGAAGATGCATACCATGGGATGGGGGTGGCACGGGGGGGCTGCCCAGAAGCCCTGCACTGGATCTGCATGTTGGAGGGACAGTGATGCTGTTCCCCTGATTGCAGTGGGGAGAAAGGGACAGGACCCGTCTCCAAACATTCAGCAGACATCCAAGCACCATTTCCCCATATCTTCACAAACACTGCCGTGAGATCCATTATCTAACGTGCCACAGAAGAGTTCAATCATTCTTTGAAAACGTTCCCTCGTAAATTCAACACTGAAGAAATAAACAAGATTCCCCGTTTCCCATTCCGGATGGATTATCACAACATCCTTCTCCTCAGGAACAGATTCTGGCAAGTTGCTGCAGATACATAATTTTGAATCCCTTTTATTTCACCTTTTGAGAAGACTGCTAAGCTGACGTGTTCAGGTGGCTTGTTTTCTACCCACTCACAGCTATTAGAGCTTTTTTCTCCTTTACTGTTTCCTCTACCACTGCCATTCCCTGCTTTGCCCAGCACGCTGCCAGCACAGCCACCTCCCCAGCCACGCAGCCTAATGCCCTAAGTTAAGGCACATTTAGCTGTTGCACAAATACCTGCCAGCCCCACCTTGAGCTGATTCATCTCCTACTCCCATTGCCAGAGCCAACCGTTCTCCGCTCCACCGCGCAAGGACTTGACAAACATCCTTCCTATTCAGCAGGTTTCGCTCAAAACAAGTGGATAAGGAAACTCCGTGGAAAAGTCAGTGGGGGAAAACTCAGCGGAAAAGTCAGCTTGGATGTAAATGTAGCCTTTCTGTTTCCCAGAACTTTTCTTTGTAAGACACAGGTTGACCAGAAGAATTCAAGTCTTCCACAGAGACCTTAGAGTGGCCTTTCAATACGTAAAGGGGGGTTATAAGAAAGACGGGGACAGGCTTTAGTAGGACCTGTAGCGATAGGACAAGGGGTGATGGTTTTAAAGTTGAAAGAGGGGAGATTTACACTAAATATGAGGAAGAAATTCTTTACTGTGAGGGCGGCGAGGCGCTGGCAGAGGCTGCCCAGAGCAGCTGTGGGTGCCCCATCCCTGGCACTGCTCAAGGCCAGGCTGGATGGGGCTTGGGACTAGGTGGTCTTGAAGGTCCCTTCCAACCCAAACCACTCTGTGATACCTGGTTAGGAGCACGCAAGTGTGTGGGCCAGGCTCACGTATGTGGCTGTAGATGCATCCCGCTGCTACAACCTCATTTCCCAGCCTGCACACTAGACGCACTTGGCCTTGTTGAACTTCATGAGGTTCACTCGGGCCCACCTCTCAAGACTGTTAAGGTCCCTCTGGATGTCATCCCTTCTCTCCAGCATGTCAACTGCACCACTCAGCTTGGTGTTGTTGGCAAACTTGCTGAGGGTATCCAATACTCCAAGACCCCGCTCGTGCTCGCTGCGTACCACTGGTACAGCTCCATCAAACACTCTTGGTGCAGGGGTCATGTTTGGTTTGATCTACATGGTGGGCACCACTGCCATGCATGACCATGAGTGTCATACAGGCACTATCAAGCTATCGGTCTATCAAAGACACGGGAACTCTGTAAATCACTGTAAATCACTTAGGATTTGTCAGGGAGAGGAAGCAGACAGAACTATTGCTTCCACGTGCAGAAGCTGGTGAGAATATCTGCTGCAGGGCAAGTCACTCTTCTCCAGGGTAATGAGTGCCTGTCCAAGGCAGAACACTGGGAAAGACTGCAAGCATTGACAGGAGAGATGTTCTGGCACAAAATACCTTTCTCTGGAAGAGTTCTTGTTAAGCAAAGGCCACCCACAGAAAAGTGGAGGAGGGCTGCCCTGCAGCAGTTACTCTCACCAGCCCCAGGCTCCCTGCACAACATGGGTCAGAAGAACCAGAGGGCGTTCAGTTCTCCGACCTGCTGCTGCAATCACTGTCCTAAGACCTACGTCAAGCAGAAAAAGACAGCATTTTCCACGTGTCATGTCTGCCCGTTGCCACCGCTGCCTGCGCAAGAAGGATGGGATCAGTCTCTGCCATCGCGGCTGGCATCAGTTTCTCCCTCTGACCACCCGCCAAGGCTTGTGCTCCTACAGCACGTACCAGCTCTGGTGGGGTGACCCGTTGAGGTGTTGTATCACCAAGGCTACACAATAAGATAATCTTTCTACTGTTGATTTGTTTTCTTGCTGCTTTTTAACTTGTTGTACCAGAACTTTCTGCTATTTTAGCTATGTAGCCTCTGTACCTAACACTCTGCAACAGAGGCTGACTGTACAGAGAGCAGAGGTTTTATAGCTGAAGCTCAGACTGTTTGTGTCCAGTTTATTGCAACTTAAATCACCCTGCATTTCTCCCTGGCCTGCAGGCGGGCTGGCACAGCCTGTTCTCCCTGCTCGCGTGTGGCCTCTTCTGCTCTGCTGCTCCTGCGCCGCTTCACCCCTTCGCTCCCGGCACAAGCAACCGTGACCAGGCAAACCCAGGCGCATCTCACACTTGCAAAAGCTGCAGGAAAAAGCAATGTACACCAAGGAACACTCTGATTTCTATACCTTTTTTCCTTTTCTTTTCAGGGGAAAGAAGGAAGAACAGACATGATTTTACCAAAGACAGTAGCTGTTACACACCGACTGCAAGCATATTAATGTCACGTCAGGTCTGTGGCACTGCCTTTGCTTTATGTTTTATAGAAGCAAGGTAAAAAGTCATACCACAGTAAAACTTAACAGTAACCCCAGGTGCCTTAAGCAAAAGTGTCCCGCCATGCAAGACACAAATTCAAAGCCTCAACTTTTAAACAAAAAATTTCACAAAGTTTTACTCTGAGAATAGAACCAGCATGGATGATTGGAAAAGCAGCAGTTTTACAGCAACTTACATAAGCATTGCTAAAATAAAAGAATATATACATACTCAGTAAATTCTATACCAGTTATTCACATTCAGGTTGAAATAACACAGGTGAAAAAACACACATAGGAAGTACTATTTTTTTAATTTCCCTGTGTGAATTAATTGGACCAGTGACACCACCTTCTTCTTTCAGTAGCAGACATTTTCAGACACAAGACAGGGAAGAAGCAGCAGCAGCTCAGGGTACAGCTGTGGGACAGGCAACGTTCCCTCTAACGTCAGCCTGGTGGCAGCTGCTGTAAGCATGATGGCATAAAACAAAATAAAAAAAAAAAAAGCCTCCGTTTTAAAAACACCCAAATGAAACTAAGACCTTGAGATGGCACCTATAATTCCTGTAATTTTTCTCTCTGTCGATACCAAGCCCCAGTCCTTTCCCGAGCGCGTAACACTTTTGTTTGCTAGTGGACCCACAATTATGGAAAGAAACTTTAATAAATGTGCTGATTTTCACTGGCAATTGGACACTGTAAGACTAGCCAGGTTTCTCTGTTGCCCTGCTCCCTGACTTTTCAGGTTTGGAGCTACTGCTCCTTAAGGAGCACCCAAACCTAAAGCCCCAGCTTATTTACGAGGTGCTTCTGGCACACAGACTGACAAAACTTTACAATAATGTTAACGGACCCTATGCAGCCTATTAATGGGACAGAGCTGCTTTTTCTGTCTAGGTGCAGGTAATCTAAACACAGTCCAGTTAAGCGTAAATATTTAAAGTGGATGGTAAATCCCACAGCAATAAATTAATCTGGTATTTGGTTAAGAAATTCTACCACTTTAAACAAATAATGATTAAATGGATCTCAAAGTACTTGTCAAATACACTTTTAGTATAATAAAGGGAAACAAATCGCCTGTATTGGAAGCTACACCGAAGGAAACACAGCTTCATCCACCCCGGAGCATAGGCACCGAGGAATGGACACTTAATGAAAAGCAAAACAGGTCAGTTTGTTCAGAAACCTCCAGCAAGTGACACCTCCTGCCTGGGAGATGTCTCCTTTTCCAGGCATCCAGTCCTTGCGCACCTGTTAACCCACACACAGACGTTCAATAATTAAGGGTAATGCTCAGGATGACAACTAACGACAACAACAAACCAGAAGGGCTGGGGGGGTGGCAGAGACCCCGTCCCACAGTGCTACAGGACCATGCAGACAGATCAGTACAGTATGGGAGGCACTGGGGTGCACTGAAACCAGGGCGATGGGCACCAGGGTGCCTGGCTGGTCCTGTGGGTGCTGAGGTTGGGGGGTGAACAGCACTGAGCAGTGCTCCCCAGTCCCAGGCAAGCTCCCTGCAGCAGGGCCCAGGGCAGGTACCGGTCAGGCAGAGGTTTGGCAAACTGCCGTGGCTTGTGCCTAACTGTGAAACAAATAGCATCTGGTGGGCTTCTGTCTTGGGAAGTGGGGCTACAGAAACCTCTCCTGAAATCCCACAGGCAACTACAGGTCCCACTTTGTTGGCCTTTGGAAAGGTGGCCAGGAGAAGTCACCAGGATGGATAACTCGATGCACAGCATTTTGTCTGTCTTATAACCCCAAACAGTACCACAGTAGTGCCTTGAACCATCTGCAAGGAGACATGTCTCAGTCTCCATCACTCGAGAGTTTTATAAAAAATAAAATTTTTAATTCACTTTATCTATTGTTTTGAATTTTACTGCTTGTTTTCTTAAATTCCCCTTTCCTGTTTCACCTGAAGTTGTGATATTTTGTGCTGGATAAATTCCTGAACCACAGGAACGGGGGACAGACACAGAAGCAGCAATCACTTCATCTTGCTTAGATTATAAATTTACCATACTCCTTCGCACTGGGATTAATTACAGAGCTGCAATCCCGCAAGTGGGCAGACCTGTTTGAAGTAGGAAATGGCACGTCTGGAGTCTGGCATAGGAAATCAGACCTCATAGAGTTACAGGAGTCTACTGATCAACAAGGTACCTGGCCAGGTGCCGCACTCAACTACCCGATGCTTGCTGAAGCCTCTGCAAGAAATTACAGGAGACATCAGGGAACAAGCTTTCTAGCCCCGGGATGGGAAAAAGCTTCACCTGGCTTCATGCAGCAGTGAGGAACCATACCTTGGTACGTGTGCTATAATCCCCCAGCAACAAGATGTCTCTGGTTTTATGAGTCTGCAGGAAGCAATCATGGTGCTCCAATCTAGGCTGATTTTATTTTAATGCTTTTATACCTGCGGTGAATAGAAAGTATCTTCAAGAGGTAAGAAAAACCTGTGTCATGAGAAAAGACAAACCCTTGAAATCCTGCACCTGTGAGCCACAGGCCACTGCCAGAAGCTTCACCTTCTCAACAGGGAGAATCAGAAGAGACCACCGCCACCGACCACGTGAAACGAACCATAACAGGAACATATCCGAAACCACTAAATCTATCACTGCATCAAAGCTGCTTCTGCAGCTTAAAAGGTCACCACGTACTTCCCAGAACTGCTCATTGCTAATGGCAGTTGAACAAGGCTGTTTCGCAAGCTATTCTTTAAGGAATAGGGTTTAGATAAACTACCTGTCCCTGCAGTATGAACTGGAGACAAACGCATTCGGTTGATCAGAAAACAGAAAATATTACCTTCTAAAAAGTGTTACATCTCTACTTCAGCTAAAAATTTAAGGTGTATTTCCTCTATTCACACATCCAACATGTATGCAGACCGCAAAACCTATAGCAAACCCTTACTGATCTGAAACAGCCCAATGAGGACAGTTCACTGCACGCTTTTATCTATGTGACCAGAGCAGGTTCATATTCCAGTGCGATGACAGCTGCACGGTGAAATGTAGTACCTTGAACACGGAGAACGGCAATTAATCTCAAGCTATTACAAGTAATTTACTTTGTCGTTTACAGAGTATCCAAGAATTGCCTGAAAAATTCCCCAAAAAGTACCGGAGTTACCGGGCTCGAGCCTTTATCGATGAGCAGCGATAGCAGCCACACACCCACCACATCTCCGCCACCACTGGCTGACCAAAAAGCTTTGCTTGCAACATGGACCAAGTATAAATAAAAAAAAAAAACAGTGTGCCTGAATGAACATGTGTTTTTTAATAACTGGAAGCCAAAACGGCCGATTGTATAACCTTGTCACTTCTGTTTCACTTAGCTTATATCTCTACCAAGCCTCATGAACTTCACTTGCTTTACTCTGCGCAGCCATTTTTCCCAGGATTTGCCTCACTGCACCTTTTCTCAGGAACTTGGACACAGACTGAAAACAAGAAAAGATTGCATTAACAGTTGGACTTTAAAAAAAAATAAAATTTAAGGAATAATGGAAGCACTTTATCACTTCCCACTGGCCAAGTGCTGGGCAGCCCAGAAAGGGAAGGCTGGAAAAAAGCTGACAAACCTGAACTTCACTATTGGATTGTTAGCAGATCCATGTCTTGCAGAGCAAAGGTACATCCTATCTGTTATTCCAGCCGCAGATGGTTGCAGATGCTTAAAAAACCACATAAAGAACTGAGGACGCACAAACTGGTATTTTCGGTGGTGTAAACCTCCAACTGCCAGCAACCGAAGCTGGGGCCAGAGTTTGTGCCCAGACACTTGCATTTGCACCATGGTAAGAAAGTACCTTTTTGCATTCATTTTAAATCTCCCGCACAGGGGACACACACAACTAGAATGGGAAGAGGCGTACTGCCTAAGAGGGCTCAAATCTTGTACAGGCAACACAGCCTGCTGTAAAAACCCATCTTGCCTGCAGGATGCCAAGCAGAAACAGACTCTGATCAAGCAAGGTTTCTGCTCACCTCACAAAAGCACCTAAAGCTCATGAGAAAGCCATGAGTAAGAGGGAGAGAGACAGGAGTACCTTTAATAGACAGCAGACATGAGCCAGACGGAATGAATGCAACAGGAGAACCCTGAGCAGTGCTGAGATAAGCATCAGAGGGCTCTGAGATCATGCCAACAGATGCCTGTAATCACCATCAAAGGAACCCAGTCCCTCATTCTCATCCATCCCAAATGCCTTCCCATCCAGCCTATTGCTATTTCCCTCATCCAGAGGCAGGTAATCTGCAGCCTGAGTCACCAAGGGAGCCCCAGGTCCCCAGCAGCAGCTTCCCTCCAAGCTCCAACAGATCCCACTGCAAACCTCAACACGCAGTCAGCACCACAACAAACAGGAAGGTTTTACCCTACAGACACGGGAGATGCCAGCAGGACAGTGGGTCCGCACTCCGGCAAGCAGCCTGGCAGAGATGGAAATGTAAGCCTGGCAGGCAGGATGCCTCTGGGCTACAGAGCTGTTCCAATAAATCCAGAGACAACCTGTTCCTGTTTCAGGGGAATCGCACCAGGGATGATTTACCTAGGTGAGGCTATGTAGGGCAAAGTTTGGTTCACACAGATCTGTCTTTGCTGTTCGATACTCGGCAGACACAGATCCTCTGATGAACAGCCAAAGGACTTTGAATTACGGTACTTACAGAGAGGAGGCCCAAACAGCACCGTGTCCAGAGCTTTCAGCTGCAGCTTCTGCCTGTGGCTTCGATCTGTCATTTTCAGAACACTTCCCATCATGGTAGCGTTGTTCACTGCTAGCCTGTAAAAAAAAAAAAATTAAAAAAAAAAGAAGTAGGCACGGTCATATCCATCTACATTAAAAACTGACCAAAAATTAGTAACATGGAGACTACAGGAGGAGAAATGCGATGAGCAGGACCTGAAAGCTCCCTGCTTAGGCTATCAGGACAAAGGAAATCCCTCAAGTATTGTCCTCTCTGATCTAGGATATCTCTGTGAAAGAGTTCAGCAGCAGTGTCTTTGGCTTTACTAGGAGACAGAAGGAAAAAACAAGGCCATGACTATTTCATTAATCCTGACAACCTAAGTTACTGATTTCCTATCAAAACTGATCTTTTGGTGTCCTACCAATCGCTAATTTATTTATTTTTTTAAATCAAACCTGTACCGCTAGCCTTTGACATCTTATTTCATAGACTGTAAGACCGTACTTCTCACTTGGAAGAAATGTGGGCACACCATGTACTGCCTTGAAAACCTTATTTTATTCCCAGTTAATCTCTTCTTCCCAGTCAGTTTACAAACTCCTTTTCAGTAGCAATAACCTTTACCCAAGAAGCTGCACTGAGTTTTTCCAAACCTGTTACGAGCTTAGGCCAGCTCCCAGCCAGCGTTCCTCCTGAGGAACACAAGGCTTAGAAGTCTCCTTTGCTGGAGCATGACGGGGTGGTGCAAGCTAACACCAGCACGTACCAGTGCCAGGCGGTGCAGGGATACATAACCAGCAGCCCTTGAACTGGGATCTTAAACGCTAACGTAGATGCAAGCTGGGAAGCGGAGGTACTCCTTTGCTGAGGATGATGAACAATGACAGAAGCTCCACAGCTGGACTGGGGTTATGAAGGAAGGCTGTGGCAGAGCCAGGACGTAGCCTAGGTCTGCTCTCTTCCAGATCAGGATTTTAGCTCTAAATATGTAGCTTCAGGGGCAGGCAGGTGAAGCCTAGCATAAAAACCAGCAAGGACAGTATTCACGACCACACAATTTGGACTGCAGCCTCTCCTTCCACCCACAGCAGATACACACTTGCTGACGGCTAAATCACTCCCTGCAGAGAGGACTACAGCAAAGCCAAAGCCTCTAAACATAACCGAAGCGGAACGGGAATTAGCCTTGGCTCTGTACATGCCGAGGAATTGCACATGATGTTATGAGCCGCCTCAGATCTGTTTTTCTCCCTGGCGCACATCCCAGAGGAACACAAGACAATGCAGTGAGCACTGACCTGGGCATGGCATGTCCACTCAGCTGCAACTTTCTGAAGGTCTCTTCGTACTGTGGCAGCTCTACGTAGGTAATGAGCCACTGAACCACCTCGTCAACTGTCCAGTTATACACTGTAGGAGAGGTAGAAAACAAGCAAGCAGCTTAATATTTTGACTAAGCAACTAAAATCATCAAGTCACCAACAACAGCATAACTTCACCAGACATACCTCATCCTATCATTTTCAGCAAAGGAAAAATATCTGCGGTGTTTAAACACATTCCTATTAAGTATGCAGTGAGCTGGGGCAGGGATATTAACTCCTATGGACTATTAGACAAGAAATAATCTCTCTGAGGTACTCCAGGCAACCCTGCAGGTCCTCAGCCTCTGCCTGGTTGCTTGCGTGCTTATTTTTGCTGATCAGTTCTATACATGATGGCCTGCTACAGATTCAGCATAGACATGCTGGGCTGCTACATGTTTAGCCTTAACAGACGCCACCACGCCATGCATAAGGACTGGGGCTTTCCCAGCGGCAGCCTCTGACAACAGACGTTTCACGGTAGTTGATTTTATGCCATGCTTCCAGCTCACGGAAGAAAAACATGCAATGAGGCCATCAGATAAAGGAGCAGCCTCAGCAGCCTCAGTGCTGGCACAGGTGATGCTTTACCCTTTGCAATGTCACCAGAAGGGCCCAAGGCTGAGATCCTTGGAGAGGCAACACCCAAAGTGCTGGGCAGGTAAGTGAAATCCCTTCATTTTCTATCACAGAATCACAGAATGGTTTGGGTTGGAAGGGAGCTTAAAGACCATCTAGTACGAACCGCCTGCCACGGGCAGGGACACCTTCCACCAGCCCAGGTTGCTCCCAGCCCCATCATCATGCAAGTGATGTTGCTGTCTCCAAACGCCCAACAAGGAACGTTCACCATCCTCACCATGTGCCCAAACCCCTGAAATACTGAATTCAGCTAACGTATCCCCGCAACACGCTCTGAAAGCCTCACCCCTTCCTCCAGACCCATGGACGATGTGAGCATCAATTAAAGAAAAGCACATATGGAGAAATGTTGTAAGAACATGGTTGTAAACAGCCTGAGGAAGTGATTTGGAGGAGGAGGTGGAGTGGGTGCAGCAGCCCAAGGGAACTAGGTGAACTTTTCTCCTTAACTGCTTCACCTGTGGATTTGTGGATTATTTTTGGAGCTGACACACAGCTCCAAAGTCACAGATAGGAAACCTTTGGAAACAAAGCTTCTGCCTTTGCCGTAGTTCTGATGTACTTACAGCAATGGTATGAAGGCAAAGAAAATCATGCAACAGATTTTTTTCATAGGACAGAGAGGGGTTTGCTATGCTGTGATTTATCACCTTCTGTCTTTGCTTAGCATGGGCTGAGCTCTTGCAGCATTTACCCAGGCTCCAGCAACCCAGAGTGCTATGCGGGACATCACCCACTGCTGACGGTCACCACCTCGCACGCTTCTGGCCGAACATCCGTCGGTCCCTCTCTCACACGCCCTTTCCAACTGCCAAGTGGAGAAAAGGCCCATTTACTGCTGGCTCCGAGGGCTGCATCGCTGCCGAGTTTCAGAGCCATGCAGCCACTTCTTAAATGTCAACAATGAGTTGCCCTACAAATATGAGAAACATCTTCCAGCTCACTCCAGCGAGCTAAATGCCTTTGACGGAAAGATGACTAAGTAGACAGAGTGCGAGCCAAGCGCTGAGCGAAGGAGAGCAAGATGTGAAAAGGTGTCATCTCCACATAAGCCTGCAGGAAGTCTCACAGATGCAGGTCAGCAAACAGCCCTCTCTTAAGGGAACGCCCTGCAGTGAATGGTCTCTGGCCCACAAACTGTGGGAAGCTGGTTTCTGTGGCCACAAGCAAGATGTCAAAGGTGAAGCAGGCAGGGGAAGCTGCAGGGCACGAGGGTGGACAGCCCAGCCACCACACGTTGCTGTCACAGACCACCGAGAGCCCACCAGCTGGGCGGTGATGGTGCCCATGGGGCCAGGTGGCAACGTAAGCTCTCTCTCCTTCCGGCGTTCCGTATCCAGAGGTCTTTATTTTGGGAAGAAATCACTGAGAAACCAGGTGGCACTGTCAGGCAGCACACTCAAGTGCAAAGATGAGCAGCTGCCCTGCCCTGCACCCTTGCCGCAATGACCTGATCTGCTGCTGCAGCAGCTTCAGTAGAGCGATGCTTACCGAGGGCTTTATCTATCAAATCCAGCACCCCCTAAGAGCATCACAACCTTTGTATTTTTGGATAAATAGAGGGCAGAAACAACTTTTTAGTTTACACGTGTAACCAGGAACGGCAGCAACAGCAGGTAGGAAAAGCATGTGGCTTGAAAACAGATGAAACAGGCGGAGCTGCCCCAGTCACCCATCACCATCAGACCTCGGTGCCCTTTCAGAGCTGCTTTTCACGCCCACACCAAGGAGCAGACCTTTTCTACAAGCTCAGTTCTACTAGTTTTATGACTCAAGTTCAAACGCCAAGATTAGGCTCCATATGAGAGCATCCTTTAGAAACTAGTAATTTATCAGCTAGACATTAGATACGCATTTTAGATGGAATGACAAGAAGGGAAAACAAGAGTGGTAACTAACTCCAACACAAGGAAAACCATTATGCCACGGCAGCTCTACCCAAAGATGTGCCAGGTCCCATGCATGTCAGAAGCAGGGAGAGAGCAAAAGCAGCTCAGCAATTAAGGGACTGGGGAGTATCACGGGATTTTCTCCTCCATCCCTTAATGATTTTTACCCTTTCCCAGCTGACATTACAAAGGCAAAGCCATCTGTAAACAGTCATACAACAGAATAAATATTTCTTACATGAGGCTTTCCTTGAACACAGGAGACAAAGTGAGTCGTTAGCATCACCCTGACTTTTAAGTGGTTTGGACACGAATTTTCAACATGTGGCTGCCCATCTCCATGGGACAGAGAGTCTGGTCCTGGATGAACAACTCCAGGACCATGCACAGAACCACTGTGGTTTCAAACCACCTTTCAAATGCTGAACCTAATAATTTATTTGGTCTTCCTGGGATTGTGACAGACTGTAACACGGACTTACAGCTGTATCTACACAGTGCTTTGAAAACACTGAGCACATTCTACCCCACAAGTTATTTAAAGGCTAAGACAGAAAAATCAAATACAAACAGAACAGGACACAAATGAGAAATCAAATCTTTAGTTGATGAATTGATCAGAAGACTAAAATCTAATTTTTCAAGCGATGGGGATTGGTAAGATTACCTGATCTCGAAGGACAGAGGGAAAGGAAAAGACTAAGTGAAAGGAAGAGCAGGAGTTAAAAGTATTGGAAAAAAAGATGTTCCAGGGGTTGAGAGCAACATGATAAGTAGCGTACTGAGAGGAAAGGAAAAGCACAAGCAGAGGAGTGAAGGGCAGCCACTGGCAAAAACTGTCCATGCCACGGATCACAAAAAGACCCAATATACCGATGTGATCTGCATCGACACACCACTCACAATGCAATCAGTAAATCAAAATGCATCACACAGTAAACAGTGCACCTGTGTTTTGCAAAAGTGCAAACTTCCTACTTCTATACCATCCCCCACATTTTCGCTTTCAAGGCACCAAAGATTTTTCTTACTCGTACTACTGGTCATAAGATAATATATCATTCTGCAACGAAGCCCAAAATTTGAGAATAAGAAGTTTCTTAACTTGAAAGAAGAAAGAAGATCAGTTTTAAGATCTCTCAAAAAGAACTTCCAAATTCCAGTCAGGGAAAAAGTAGAAGTGAAATTGTGCCTTTTCCTGAGCGCCTTGCTCGCCCTCCTGAAGCCTGCAAACAGCCAGTGCTGTAAAAGCCCAGGGTACAGGACAGCCCGCACGCTGTGGCCAGGGAAGCACCAGTGAACTTTCAAGTTTCTTCCAAGATTCAGAAGTTTCAGGAAGTTTCCTACCAGCGACTGCACTTCCACCACCTCCCTAGGTTAACTTACTGTGATGAATAATACCATTTCTTAACACCTTGCAGCTTATTTCTACATCAAACATTATTTATGTACACTTTCAGCTTTAGGACTTTATTCTGCCTTCTTTTCACTAGATTAAGGAGCTTTTCAGGTTCAGTAAATTTCTTCTAAGAACATGCGATCTGTAGGAAAACTCCCACGCAGCTCTATTGAATTTTTCAGATGCTATTACCCCATAAAAATACCATCTGAAACTGAGTATTTGAAGGAGAACCTGGAATAGGACAGTATTTGGCTCTATTTTAATACGCATTTATACGGGCATAGAAATGAAACAACAATTTATACCTTTATGGCCACACTCACATGCCGGCATTAACAGTTGGGAAGTACCAAGACCAATGAAATCCTGAAAGGCCCCCCCCCAAAAAAAAGGAAGCTAGAAGAGTACTTGCACAAGGCAGCAAAAGAAGCAGCAGCTTATTTTTCCTGGGAGGTATACACACTGCTGCCAAGGTTATATGAAATCCAAAGCTTATATCACTTTTATGGCAAGGGGTGTGGAGCAGGCTGTTTCAGTTTGTTTGTTTGTCTTTTTTACCTTCAGATGTCTTCCAGGCCTTCCAGAGATCTTCCACGCTAATGAGCTTGTCTTCTCCATGGAAGGTGCTGTGCTTGACTGTTGGGTCATGATAATTCAAGTCCTCCCTCAAGAACTAGGAGAAGAATAAACAGCAGGATTATTCTTTGATTCACCTTTTAGAGAGATGAGGAGCATTAACAAAAAAGGAAAATCTTTCACCTGTCTTCCTTATTATTACATCCATGGGTTGTCACAGAATAATTTCTATGACAAAGTTCTAGTAACTCTGAGATGCAGCATCTCTGGTCTTTTAATCTCTGGCCAAAACTACATCACTGTCCTAGTTTCGGCTGGGATGGAGTTAATTTTCTTCTTAGTGACTAGTACAGTGCTGTTTTTTGGCTCTGATGTGAGAACAATGTTGATAACGCACTGATGTTTTTAGTTGTTGCTGGGTAATGTTTATACTAAATCAAGGACTTTTTGGTTTCTTGGGCCCTGCCAGCC
>JAVJGI010000014.1:1947314-1979490 GCA_035590275.1 Ibycter americanus | reverse complement strand
CTCAAGGCCAGGCTGGACGGGGCTGGGAGCAACCTGGGCTGGTGGGAGGTGTCCCTGCCCGTGGCAGGGGGGTGGGAATGGGTGGTCTTGAAGGTCCCTTCCAACCCAAACCCTTCTGTGTATCTTTAATAATGCTGAAAAGCTGTGCCAATGCCATTGCAGCTGACTGCCTCAAGTAACACTGAGTTTTATAGAAAGAACAGACATCAGGATAGGATTAGATAGCAGTTTAATTGTAAGAATTGTTATTTACATAGCTCTTTTATAAACACTGGGATGGCAGCCAAAAAAAAAGTCTTATATTTGGAGAAAAAGAATTGTTTATATATTTTACTACTGTAAACAAGGACTCCGTTTAACTTCCTTGCTCAGGGTTCCTCCCCTAAACCTGTGTTTTTCAATTAAAAAAATGCCAAGGACAACTTCATAAATTTTAACAAAGGCATTAAATGGTTTTGTAAGGACTGTATCCAGAGATTACCATTCCCCCTTGAGGAGTACGAAAATGAAAGGGAACAGAGATACCTTGCAAGGCAACAGAGCAGCAGCACAGTGAGCAAGGCAAAAAAAGGCAGAATAATCAGTTTTCCAGCTCTAATTACCAAACAATAGAGCCTGACAAAGTTGCAAGAGTATACAGCCATCTCCACTGTCATAAAAGTACTCAAAGTATTTTTATACTACAAATTTACACTGTACAGCTGGATATTATTTACTATATAGAGAATCGTCAAGCACTATTCCATGTTTAATGGGTAACACTCATTCACAAATGCATGTGAAAATGCACACATAACTTTCTGATTATTTTTTTTTTAAAGGTGAATTTGTCAAACAGAACTGGGATTTTAACACATGCCTGTTTCCCTATTCCATTTGAACTAGCTTCCTTGGCAGCAGAATTCCTTCCCTGGGAGGTGCAGAGGCAGGGCACAAAGCCGTGCTCTGGAAGGCAGGAACGTGTGACTCTTGTCACATCAAGACACATCACAAAACTCACTGTCATTTGCAAGCACAGACCTCATCCATCTTTCCACCTCCCTTAGAGCCTAGGAACTCCAGCGAGCTATTTTCATAGGGGTTTTGGTAGGTGGAAGACTGCAGCCAAAGGGAGTTTTCCTCACAAGCAGCCAAAGAAGAGCGTTCAGGCAGGCATCTCGCTCACCACCACTAAATTATTCACATCCTCTTGCTGCTGCGTTATCATCTCCTCTGAAAGACTGGGGTCTGCAGCAATCAGTTAATTAGAAATTCACTGAAGTAATCTAGTTTTCCACTTCACATGAAACCCTGCTAACTGCTTCTGTGGCATAGATCCCCGGTTCCCCAAGTAACCCAGCCCACGAGTCTTACTCAAAAACCTTCAGCTACTAAGTATTAGGAGGACTTCAAAGATAACGCTTTTTTCCTTTAATGAAACAGCTTGCTTGATGCAAAAAAACCCCTGTACCTAACGCAAATTAAAAAAAAAACACCTTAAATTAAATTAAACTAGAAAAAATGTAAATACAACCAGAGATTAGACAACTATATCCCTAATATATTTTTAAAGAAAGTAACAATGCCCTCAGGTGCCTCTGCTAGAAGGTCCAGCTAAGAATGTTCACACACCATCTAATATAGCGTTCAGAGAAGCAGGCCATGCAGAATTCATACGGCCAAATCTGTCTCCCCTGGTCTGGAAAATCCCCTGATCTCTCAGGATCAACACGACAAAGCTCTGTGAGGTGAAAGATGCAGGAGAAAGCTCTCAGTGATTCATCAAGACTCCAGACACTCACCACTTCACATCACCACCATCAGCGTAAGCCACAGACAGGAAGGAATCAAGCAGCAAAGTGACACTGCTGTACAGCCATTGGCTCTTATTAAATTAAAAATTCAAAATTTCTTCCAGAAATGGGCATCTCTTCTTGGCACAAGCTCAGCATTTATTTACTACAATTCATTCCCTCATTACTGATTGCAATCAGCCTTCTTCATCTTCTCCATGAAGCAATTTACTGATTTAATATCAGTGAAGCTTCATCCCATTTCTTCCAAACATTCTCATTCTTCCCTGCAACCAGCAGCAGAGTCCTCTTTAACCCTTGCTTCCACCTACTCCCCTTCACCGCAAACCTTTGTTGTTCCACTCTTCCTCTTCAAATGCTCTGCTCTTTCCAGCTGATTAAAAAAAACACACACACACCCCAACACAACAAGCTTATTTCCCCCAGTCAGGGTGGGAAGCAGACACCCCCAAGCCCATCCCACACCCCGGGTCTCTATCAGCCTGTCCTAGCAGCACCCACACCTCCTCCTGCCCGTGCTGTCTCAACACAGGGTCTAACCTATTTATGAAAAATCATCACATCTCCTGCACCTACCTCCACCCAAGTGTCTGGGTATGATTCTGCGCTCCCCGTTGCTCTCAAACCTCTCCAGACCAGACCTCAGCATCTTTGCTCGGGTGCTCTGGCCTCAAAGTGCCAATTTCACGTATTTCCTTCCTGAGAAATGTTTTTGTTTGCTTTCTTCAGACCTGAGGACTCTGTAATATTTCTCTTGGGCTGTCTAAATAAGATAGCAAAAGTTGTTTTAGTACCACCCTGTAAGGCAAAGCGATTTTGCCCTGAGTCAGCTGGGAAATACCATGTCAAGTCCTTCTGCAAGATGAGCAGCAAAAGCCAAAATATGCCATGGGCAGGAAAAAGTTCTAATGAGCTTAAATAACTAGAGACTGGGTTACTTCATAATAATAAATGAAATAATCCAACTGCTTACACATTCCTCCTCTTTTGTGCTGAACAAAATTGAGTAATGAAAACTACCAAACAGTGAAGGTCACCCCAATCTGACTTCAAGGATGTCCTTCACTCAGTGCAACTGTCCCCTCATAGCTGATGGTTCTTTAGAAGCAACTTCAGTGGAGACCAGTAAAGTTTCATTAATTAATTTAAATCTTCTAGTATTTTAGGTAATTTGAAAACTGCAACAATTCAGCTAACTGTAGATACAGATCTGATACCTACTGGCATTGCAAATACCAACAGCGGAAAACACTAGTCACTGGCAAAATAAAAACCTCTCCTTCCTCCGTCTTTGTAAAACTCTTGGCTGTATGGCTTCAGGGGGCTCCCAGAGTACCAGCATCTGCTAAGAACAGCAGCAATTTTTCTTTATGCTCCAGTGATGCGATAATTTCCGCAAGCAACCTCTATCCATATTCCTGAAGAGATAAAGTGCAAACAGTTATTCCAAGAGCAAACCCTCTAAGGAAGAAGGAAAGCTCGCCAGACCTGCGGGCACTTTGCCGAGATGAGAGGAATGGGCCGTGCCGGTGAAGGGCAGTGGGTGCACGAGAGGTTTGCACCGCAGGGTGATGCTCCCGGAGAGGCACTGCCTGACCCTGCTCCCAGTTGGGAACTGGGAATCTCAGGAGTCCAGCACAGGCTCGGGCACAAGCCCTGACTGGGAAACATCCCATGTATTCACCGGGAACATCAGTCTCTGAAAGACGGCACTCCTTCCAGCTCTTTCCCTCCACACCTCAAACACTCACAGTCCAGCCCCGGCCACAAGCAAATAATAAATCTCTTCGCCAGGAAGGATCTCAAACCTTTCCGCTGGGAAGGATCTCAAACACTCACAGATGGAACAAGCCAGCTCTTAACTTCCCATCCCATTCATCACCTTGGACAAGCTTGCTCCCAGCTCCTGCAGCCCTGCTCCATGTGCTTCACCCTCTGGCCTTGCAGAAACCACTTCTGAGCTCAGCAGCTGCGCGGGGAGCAACAGGGGGAGCAACAGCTTCCCCATCACCACGTAGAAACCAGATTTCATCAAGGAAGTGATTCTGTGATGTGATCAGATCTTTTTTCTGAGTTGCAAATTATGAAAGAAAAAATCTTACCTGACATCATTTAATTTTTTTCTAGCTTCTACTTTATGGTATAAATATATGATGGTTTTTCAGACTTGGAAGCATTTTTCTGACTATTGGTTACATTCTCCCCACATCTTTGAACACGATTTCTAGTTCACAGTGCTTGGTAACTTCCATGTTTCCAAAGGCAGCGCAAGAACAAAACCCAAGACATCAGACTGGTCTTTCACACATCCAGCTCAATACATGCATTCCAGTACACACACGCCACCCCCACCCCCAAATACTCCTAAAATATTTTCAGAAACATAGGTATATTTGTAAATGTAATTCATAGAGTGTGTAAGAGATTTATTGCTCCTTTACTTTTTTTTGTACTGCGGTGTTTCTCCATTTCCCCACTCCAGAGCCGTACAGAGCACATGAAGGCAGGTGCAATGGGGAAGGGTCCCCTCCTGACCCCCCATTTTCTGATGGCCATAACCAGAAAATGCTGTTAACACTTCTAGATAAAAGCGACCTTCTTCACCTGAAATTTGGTATAGGGTTACTTATTTTTAGATAAAATGGATGTTTATTAATGCTGAGGTGTAAATATTTCTCAGTATTAAAATACTTTAGAATTTCCTTGGATTTCTCAAGAGCAATTCTCCACCAGTGCTCTGAAACAGCCACTTTTCTGAAGTCATTCCTCAGACCGCACAGCATCAGCCACACACCCTGAGACCAGACTGAGCTTTTCCCTTACCTGTTGTGTTCCCATCCCCTTCCCCAGACCAGGGAGCTCCAGCCCTTTTCCATGCCAGACCCAACCACCTCCCTGTCTCAGGCAGCACAGATGAAGCCACACCAGGGCCTGGGACTGTGACCCACCACGCTGGGTGCTCTCAGCTGCCGAGCACCAGGCGCCGCTGGGATGACAGCTCTCCTCTCCTGAGTCATGGTGGGAAAGGAAGGGAAAGGAATAGGGGACAAAGCCCGTGGCCATCTGCTGATGCCTCCCAAGCATGACAAGCAACATCCCCAGTACTGCTGCCCATTTCTGTCCCAGCTTCCCCAGAACTGGCCCATGACCCCACTGTGCTGGAACAGGAGCCCAGAGGGGAGTGGCAGGAGGGATGCTGATGTCCCACCAGCCACGATGGTACCAGGTCGATGCGGTGCTGGGCTGGTGCTCACACCCCAGGCTGGGCAGCGGAGCAGCGGTGCACAACCCAACCATCACCCCTCCTCCGGAGTCCACCCTCAGCACCCCTGGGCTGTGCAGACCCAGAGCATGCCATTGCAACTGGGAATTATTTAAAAATACATACTGAAAGTCTAGAAACCTTTTATTTCCAGCTGAAAACCCGCCAGTGGAGCAGTCCTGTGCTCGCATAGAGTGGGAGGTTGCAGGCTTCCCTGCAGCTCATAGGAGTACATCCCAGAGCCAGGCAGCGCTCCACACCCACACACAACATTGCTGCGCCCAGTGCTGTTTAAAGTACATATTTTAGCGGTAAATATTCCTTCTAAGATATCTCTCTTTCAAATGCCTTATCATTACGCTGTGAACAACAGTGCTTTCAGAGGTTAAGGGAACTTGCTTTGCGGGCTCAGAGGCAGCCACGGGACACTCCACACCTTCACCAGCAAAGCCAGGAACTGAAGCTGGGTTCTCGTAGGTTTGCGTGGCAAGGTTTGGTAGCAGGGGGGCTACAGGGGAGGCTTCTGTGAGAGGATGCCAGAAGCTTCCCCCATGCCCAATGGAGCCAGTGCCAGCCGGCTCCAAGATGGACCCGCCACCAGCCAACACTGAGCCCACCAGCGATGGTGGCAGTGCCTCTGGGGTAACACATTGGGGTGGGGGGAGCATGGGGGAAACCCTGCAGTGGGAGAAAGGAGTAAGAATGTGTAAGAGGCACAGCCCAGCAGCCCTCCAGGTCAGTGCAGGAGGAGGCAGGCGGTGCCAAAAGCAGAGAGATTCCTCAGCAGCCCATGGCGAAGCCCCCCGCAACGCAGGCTGTGCCCCCAGCCCATGGAGTCCACAGGGGAGCAGATCCCCACCCGCAGCCCAGGGAGGACCCCACACCAGGGCAGGGGGATGCTCGAAGGAGGTTGTGACCCACAGGCAGCCCAGGCTGGAGCAGCTCCTGGCAGGACCTGTGGCCCCGTGGGGAGGAGCCTGGGCTGGGGCCAGGCTGGGGACCCCCCGGGGACCCCCACTGGGGCAGGCTGCGCCCATGGGAAGGACCCACGCTGGGGCAGGGGCAGAGTGTGAGGAGGACCGAGCCGTGTGATGAACTGCCTGTAACACACATCCACCTGTGCTGCCGTCAGGGAGGAGTGAGAGTAAATCGGGAGTGAAGTTGAGCCCGGGGAGAAGGGAGGGGTGGGGCAATGCATCTTAAGTTTTGGTTTTATTTCTTATTACCCTACTGATTTGAATGGTAATAAATTTAACTAATTTCCCCACATCGAGCCTGTTTTGCCTGTGACTGTGATTGCTGAGTGATCTTCCTGTCCTTATCTCTACCCACCAGCCTTTTGTTGTATTTTCCCTCCCCTGCCCACCAAGAAGGCAGCGATAGAGCAGCTGTGGTGAGCATCCTTTATCCAGCCAAGGTCAACCCACTACAGTCCTGCAAGCTGAAAACCCACTACTGGCTGCAGCAGAATCCAGGGGTCAACCCTTCGCATGCACCTCGTTTTGTAGCACCTTCCATTCATGTAAGGTGATGTTTTGGGGAATGGTATGCAGAAACCTACTATGCCTACCATAGGCACAGTGCCCAGGCGCAGCGGGCTGCAGCTGGAGAGCTGTGCAGGCGGCCCGCAGTCCCTGCACCCCAGGGAATCAAGGTCCTGTTTTCCAGGACCCAGGATCAACAACACTGCAGCTCTACAAAGGGACACGGAGATCATGACATGGCCAAAACCAGCCTTATGGATAATCTGAAAGACAGAAGTCAGTGAGGGGTGGGAAGACATCAATGTCGGTCTGAAAACCTGTAACAGACGTGACTCAGCTGCTCCAGTCAGCCACAGCCCACGGTACGCGGCTTTGAATGCTGGCTGCTGCACACAGTGATGCAAAACTAATAATTATTATTATTTTTTAAGTGAAGGAGAAATTGCTAGAAGTCAGGAAACCACATAATGGATAAGTGAGTCATTCTTGCCTGAAAAATTTGAGACACCAAAGAAATCAAAGAAAAACCTACAATATTTCTGCCTTTCCATCTCATCACCCTTGACCCTCAGAAGCCTTATTGCAGCAGCACTTGCCCAAAGCCAGGGATTTCCAGTCCCTGGCTCTTGGTGCTCCAGTATGTGACATATACTGCAAAAAATACTGGGAGCAAGAAGAGCTAAAGATACATAATTTCATGTTGCAACAGAAGCAAAAATTTTGGTAGCTTTCACAAGGTGGCACAGAAATATATAATTCCCCTCTTGTGCTCAGAGAGTATTTATTTAATAAATGCCTAACAGCTAATACAAACATAATGCTAATTTTATTATTCAGGCAAGACCAGAATACAACAGTATTTACCCCAAGGCTAGTCAAAGTTACCACCAAAGCAATGCATTATACAAGAAAGATGTCAATTAAAATTACAGAATCCTAGAATCACAAAACCACAGTAATGGAATAACATAGGTCAGAAGGGACCTCCAGAGCTCACCCAGGTTCAACTACCCAAAGCAGGTCTAAAGCGGGTCAGGTTGCTCAGGATGGAGATCCCACCACCTCTCTGGGCCCTTCTAGTATTCAACTGCTCCTACAGTAATTTCCCCCCGCCAATGTCTGGTCAGGGTTCCCCGTGTTGCAGCCCATGCATGCTGCTCTCCTACCAGCACTGAGCACTTTGGGAAAGGGTCTGGCTCCGTCTCTGGGCACTACCATGGGGTGACTGCAGGCAGCAGTGAGGTCTCCTCTGCCCTGGGCTGAACCCTCTCCTGTCCCCCAGCCACCATGGTGGCTCTGCTAGACTCACACCAGCACATCTGCACCTCTTCTGTGCTGGGGAGCCCCAAACTGAGCACAGCATCCAGGTGCAGCTTCATAACTGCCTGATAAAGGGGAGGACCTCCTCCTTGGACCTGACGGATCTCCTCCTGCCCCCCTTACCCAAGGGCGCTCTGACCATGGGCAACTACTTCATCAGGATCCCCAGATCCTCTTCTGCATAGCAGCTTCTCACAGAGTCAGCCTTCAGCCCGCACTGCCGAGCAGAATTACTCTGTCCCAGATGCAAGACTTTGCATTATCTTTTTGTTAAGCTTCAGGTTTAACAGAAGTCCCTGACAGCCCACTTCTCCTGCTTGTCCAGGTCCCTTCAAGGGACACCTCTGCTCTCCAGCACTCCCCATGATTTGGTGTGACCTGCACAGACTACAGCAGTTTGCATTTGGCTGTTTCCTGGCTCGAACAGTGCTGCTGCCCGAAAACAGACAGTAATGCCAGAGGCACAGGGGGGGACAGGGGGACAGCACCATACACCTGTGAGCCTCAGAAACAAACCTGAAACTTACTCTGGCTCCATCCACCCTGGCCACAGCAACTTCTGGAGGCCAACCCTAGGATCAAAGGGGATACAACACTTCAGAGAACCTACAAAATTAAGGAGAGTTTAAATAAGTCTAAAGTATTCTGCAGGCTAGGAAGGAGCACGTCAATGCTGTGGTTGTGTCTCCAAAAGCAGAGAATATGCCAGACCAGCTCAAAGCTGAGCTGTTCGGTTTCTGTGCAGCATGGAGGTGGTTTTACCCCCAGTCTAAAACTCGACACCAGTGTCGACCCAAGCACAAGTCAGCGCTACTCCAGCTACCTCCAAAAAGTCACATAAAAGTGTGACAGAACTTGCAGAATCACAGCAACCAAGCAGGCTCCAGGCAGTGCGGGTACCCGCAGCTGCTACCCAGCCCTTGCTGCCACCACAGCCATGACACAGACTGTCCCGTGCAATCACCCCACAGACACAGCACGAGTGGGTCAGCCACTGGCTCCGCTCCATGGCACAGCTCCCCCCTGGTTTGCAGCTTCCCAAGGAGCCCCACAACTCACTGACACTTCAGGAGATGCAGGAGGGAGCTGGCACAGGGTGGACTGGCTGTGGTGGCTGTGACACCGCTCCCAAGGGCTGCCCAAGGCACCCTCACTATGTGTTATTTTAAAAACTACCAACTGCAAGCCAAGCACGAAGTGCAAAGTGGAGCATCGCTTGGCGCACAGGCTTTCATAAACCCTTATGGCAAAGTGATCCTTCAACATGCACAGCCTCTCCTTTCTCACCACCACCCTCTTCTTCGAAGGAAAGGCTTCAGGACCCGTGGGACACTTAGTAAAGAGCATCCACAGGGCACTGTGAGGCAGGGGCTGGGGCAGACGGTAGCTCATATCATGGAGGACCACGCACGCTCCTGCAGCCAGCCTGCTCCAAACATAGATTTCCTCCAAAGTAAACTTTTTCCCTTATCACTCACGCTCCTAACTCAATTTTCTTCTCCTTCAAACAGGCTATTTCAGGGCAGGTCGTTGTCTCCTGAATTATGTCATCCCCACGGTGACGCAACCCAACTGATTACATCAACTGACACTGAAGTACAAGAATGTGCACGTAAGTAAATCAGGTCAAAAATGCACTTTACCCCATGATTTCTGGCTTTAGCCAGAACAGTGGCAGTTTGACTTTCTGGTTTGGTTTGTTGTTGCCTTTTTTTTTGTTGTTGTTAAAATTTGATCCTTATCACTAATATTAACACTGCTTCAAAAAGTTATCTGCAAAATTTGGAGGCTATTTCTTCATTCTAATTGGGTTCACATTCAATTCCTTGTAGACACACATCAGTCTAGTTGGGAAAAGCAGTTGCAAGCAACAGCAAGCTTAGGCACAAAATGCAGCTTTTGCATTGCAGCTACTTGTATTTCTAATACTTGGATAGTTCTACTATTTGGATATTGAGGGGTGTGTAACTCCCTTGTACCTTCACGCATGTAACTCCCACTGCCTCATCCGTTACACACAACTAAGAGGCATCAGGAAACACTGAGACAAGATGAGGCACCATTATTTGGCGCAGGACAACCTGCTGCAGGTGACCCTGTGTGAGCAGGGGTTGCAGAGCGTGGTTCCCAGAAAGCCACTTCTTGTTCCTGTGCTCCCTTTGGCTTCCCAGATGATTCAGAGAAGCATTTCTAATGGTCTCCCTGACATAGCAAGTAATGAAACATGTCATTAAGCAAGGGAAGGATATGGGCATAACCAGATAAGCAGCAATTACACCATGCAAAAAATCTGCTCTATTTATAGCAATTACATATGCCATGTAAATCACTTCAGCGGGAAGGGACCTCTGGAGTTCATCGGCTCCAACCTCTCTGGCAAGTCCAGCTTAGATGAGCTTGCCCATGGCCCCATCCAGTTGAGTTCACGTATCTCCAGGGCCAGAGGTTCCACCACCTCTGAGTCCCCGTTTCAATGGCCGACTACCTTCATTATGAAAACACGTCCTTAATATCTAATCAGAAACTGCCCTGCTGTGATTTGTGCTCACTGCCTCTTGCCCTATCCTTGCAAACCTCAGAAGAGCCTCACTCCATCTTCTCTCTGTCCTCCCATTGCCTAAATTAGGGACCTGCTTTTACTTAGGGACATGGTTTAGTGGCAGACTTGGTAGTGCTGGGTTAACAGCTGGACTTGACAATCTTAAAGGCCCTTCCCAACCTAAACGATTCCATGATTTAAAATATTTCATCCTAACTTGTCAAAATTAAAGTAACTTCTAAAAGGAAAAAGATAGTCCTTTTTAATAAAAGCTTTCTATAAAGAAGTTGCACTTCAAGGCTGAACCAGTTTCTGGCTTATTAGTATTTCATTCAGCTTAGGGGGACCAGGCAGCTCCCAGTCTAGCACAGAAGAGTATTAAGTCATGTTCATAATGCTGGAAGGGAGCAGTTAATCCCCCAGTCCACAGAAACTATCTTTTCATTCTTCCTGTCTTATCTCTCGCCTACTTTTTTTTAACAGGATGTGGAAAGAGATAAGAGAAACAGCATCTTAGGTTTATACACCTACAAGTGGGTGCTGACTTTTTCCCAGCTACCATGAGCAGCCTGTAAAGCAGAGTTTTCCTGCACAGCTGGATGCACGTAAGCCATAAACACAGCAACTTCAGAAAAAAGAAAAAAATAGCCACAGATAGCTCCTAAAAGCCGAGTGTGCCTGCCTGTGTAGGTAGCACAAACTAAAGGTGCTGAAGAAGATTTAAAGCAACTTTAAGTGAAATGTGTTTGCTTCAGAGATGAACTAACCCCTTGCTGGATTAAACCTTTTCACATGCAGCCCGCAGCAGGTGCACATACACCATACAGCTAACAGATTAGTTCCAGTCCAAAGCATTGCTGCCTTACATTCCCCACTGAAGAGGAAGGCAAGCACAGGAAAAAGTGAGCCTACTTATTATAACTGGCGAACTAACCTCTTCATTCTAGGTTATCCTTGGTTAGGCTAGCAAGCAGAACTGCAGACAGCAGCTCCAACACTCCAACCAAGCCTTCCTTTCAAGGCTTGATTTCTGCAAGGGTTTGACATCTTGACGGCGGAGCGCTTCAGACCCAAACAGCTCCTCTGGCTAGAGATGGGTCACACTAACATATTCCCATTACATTTTATTGATTTTTCTACTCATTACTTTGGGGAGTTTCCTTAGGCATTTAAAAAGGGATTTCCAATAACAGCAGTGGCAGGGGTGGAGGTTTCTGAAATTCATACATTTATCAGATGGACAGCAGAGAATTGACCCAAAGGCCAGGCTTACATCCCAAGCGTCTCTTGGTCAGCTACATCTTGGCAATACTCAATACTGGACCAAAGCAAAGCTTCCAGAGCCATGGCTTTACAGGGGCTTTTTCAGTGGTGTCCTTTTCTTCTGCTCTTTCTTCCAGAATCCCCTGCCCCTGAGCTGAAGTCCCATCTATCTCGTCTTCACAGACTCAGAGGACAGCTGAAGGAGCACATTGGACCAGGAAGAAGAGCATCATATGTAGACAAGCCAGAAGGACCTCTTGCATGCATTGCCCATCCTCCTTCTCCTCTCACAACAGCCCAGGAATCGAGGACTCCCCACAGTCCCTTCACAGACAAGCTTCTGCACAATTAATTCAAGCGAAGCAGCACCATTCCCATGCTGCCATACAAGGACAGCTTCTCCCAATTTTAACCTTATTTATCCCTCATGTGTCTTACCACAAACTGATGATTTAGATTTTCACAGAAACTCTGGAGAGCAGAACACACAGCAACAACAGCCTCTGCTCACAGTGCCCTCTCAGAGACGGCACACACTCTGATCTGGGTGCCTTTCCTGCAGCGAGAAGGAATTACCTGCTGCTTGCAAATAAACCATCATGGGGGATAACTGCACTGCTGCATCCAGCGATCTCACTGGAAACACATTCCTGTACCTTAAAACGTTTTCTCATTTACAAGACCTTTTTTCCTCCTGAATCCAGCCAACTGTTTCTCTCCCATTTCAGAGCACAACTCCTTAATGGAGCAAGGCCATCATCCTAAGGCGAGATGCTGCCTGCCACAGCATCCACAGGCAGACCTAGCAGGAAAACGACGTTCTGCAAAAAACACACATGAATTATTAGACCTCAAGAACAGTATGCAACTTCTAGCTTGACTTCTTCAGGAAACAACAAACCCTTTCCAATCATCTTTTTATCCTCCTACTTCCCCAAACTCGACCAAAGAAACGTCTCAAATACAGTTCTCCAACGCTTTCCGTGAGCCTCAGGACACTGGTGAAAGGGGGACACGAGGTCAGCAGGCACACATGGGCCACCCATGGTCCCAGCAGATGGTGCAGGAGAAACCTGACAGCACGAGGTGGGACAGGGAAAGAGGTGGGGAGAGGAAAGCAGGAGGAGGAAGAGGAGGAGGAAGGGGCTCATGAACAAAGGACACTTTCCTGGAGACGTTCAAGGCCAGGCTGGACAGAGCTTTGAGCAACCTGGTCTAGTGGAAGGTGTCCCTGCCCATCGCAGGGGTGTTGGACTAGACAATCTTTAAAGATCCCTTCCAACCCAAACCATTCTACAATGACACAAATCTGCAGAAAACCCAAGTTTAGTTATTCTTGGTGCTTGCAGACCCAGTTCAGTTCTACACATGCAACAGTGACAGTCAGGAGCCCCATACCAGAACAAGATCCTGGATGTTTTGGGCACTACCTAAGAAGTGCTCTCAGCAATGCAGTTCTACCAGATTTCACACTTAACATGTTAAACGGTAACAAAAGGAGCAAGGGATAAAGGTAAATGAAGAAGAAAGCAACATCACTCTGCATGAAAAGCTGCAGGGAAGCATTCACAAAGCTCCCCTCCTGCAAGAGGGACCATCTGACCTCCCGCCATGGCAGCCCTACAGGGTAGGGGACAGGCTTTTCCCAGACAACCCAGTACATCTCCACTGATATAAAAGATTTAAGCTAATAGCCACGTACTTCACTTGCGCTGTGACTAGTTACTGCCAGGTGACAGTGCTCAGTACCCAGTGCAGCAGAACATAAAAAGCAGCAACTAGGAGGAGCAACGGTGGCAAAAATTAAAATAGAACTCTTTATTAGTAGGTAAAGACTATTCACATTAGGGAAACAAGAGTTTTTAATTTTTAACTTGCCAACCAAACATGTTGCTCAAGCAAAGAAGGAGCACTTTGGGTTACATCAGCTTCAAGGCCAGCTTCCCCATGCGCCCAAACAGCACTCGGCCAGAGGAAGCAACACAGGGAAGGAGGAAGCCACTTGCCAGCCCGGCCTCCCACTGACGGCGATGGATGAGGCAGAGCCATGCTTCCCTGTCCCCGGGTGTACTCTCCCCCTTTAATAACCCAGTCACCGGTAACAAGAGTACAGAAAGAGATGACAGCATGCAAGTACAGCACGCTGCAAGTAGATCCAGGAGAAAAACATGGCAGACACAATCTGCAAACAGCAATAGTCCTAAGCATGCTGTTACAAGGCAGGCGTTCCTAAATTATAATTCTTCTGCCCCAAAGGGACAGATGCCATCTTTGAACACAAAGGCAAAATAAAAAATTAAACCTCTACTTTGAGCGGTGCTGCTGCGTAAGTGTGGGAAGGCATGTGCTGGCACAACGCCGCTGAGCGCAGCCACCACGCTGTCAGTAAATCTGGCCTGCCTGGCTGGAAGCTGAGCTGATGCCACCTCACTAATAAAGGTTGTTACTAAGATGAAAAAAAAAAGAAAAGAAAAAAAAAAAAAGCAAAAAAAGTCTTGAAATGACTCATTGTGGAACACGGGTTAAATCAGGTATTTGTAACACTGGAAAATGGAAACACTCCTCTTGCAGGACAGAGCGGGGAGATTCACACCTGCAAAGTACTCTGAGAAATAATAAATTTAATACTGATTTTTTTCTGTAGGCGACAAGGGAAAGAGGAACTTTTATAGAACAGAATGCTGACTAAGGGCACTGAAATGATGAGGCTCCTCAATCCACAGGGGTCCCAGCAGTGCTGACTGCACTCAGCCTGGGGCAGCAGAAGGCAACACAACCCAGAGACGCCTGCATTGCCACCTGTGAGTTACAAAACCAGAGGACTGCAAGGCTGTCTGTCAGCCCTGAGCGTCCACACCAAGCCCACCAAGCTCAGACGTCTGTTCTGATCAAACCTCATCAGCATGACTCGGGCAGCCCACTCACAGACCCAACACCGCTACAGCGAGACCCCCCCAGGGCTGTGCAAGAATCGACTGCTTCTGCTGAGCACCGAACTGCCGAGGGTGCAGGAGCAGGCGCTGCCAAAACGTGGAGAGAAGGAGGAAACTCCTTGCAGCAACAGCAAGCTGTTATTCAGTCAGCTCAGCATCTTTTGAAATCTCTCCCTTTGCTTGAAAAAACACGAAGAGGCAAGCTCCCAAGCCTGGCTTGCCTGCAGATCAGAGGATGGCATGGCCATTTGCGCTTTCTGGAACAGCAGCAATTTCAGAGTGATCACAAACCACTTCTGCTCCTTCCCCTGACGACAGTCTTTCAAAAACTTTCAAGGCTATTCACAGTAATACAATGGCTTTAAAAGGCAAGCTGACAACTCATCGGACAACGTGGTCCTAATCTTTGACACAGGGAAGAGTTTCAGCATGATGCAATCCGTGCTAATGTTCAGGTTTTAAAGCAATGTTGTTGTATACGTAAAACACCCAAGGAAGAAACTAGAATACGCCAAATTTTTCCTTAGCACAGCTCCATTGGTATCGCAGCTGTTGTTCCACTGACTTTTGTTAAATTGCATTGTTTAATCCTCCTCCAGCCTACCCAAAGCCTACCCTGCACGTACGTTTTCACTGCAACCTGGCAGCGCATCAGCTGCTGAAAACAGGACCCATCCCTGTAGGTTTGACCAGATATCAGGGTTCACCCACAGTATGACAGCTCACCTTCTTCCCTGTCATTTTTAAGCTACAATTTAGCTGTCTGCACTGCTGCTTCCCACTCAGCAGACCAGAGAGACAACATCACAGGTTTTACAACATGCTGTCGTCCAAAACACGGCCACGCTCTCACAGAGGTGTGCAGGAAGGATGCAGTTTTAGGGCGGATGCAGTTTTAGGGTAACTTAAAGGAGAAGAGACGCAATTTTCCAAACACCAGTCAGCTGGGGTGTCGGGCTGCAAGGGCCCAACAGCCACACGCAGCACGTTAATGCAGTACGTAGGGGCTTTTAACCCAGCCCAAGACTCCATTTGGCTTACACTGCACAGCACAGCCCAAGAGCCATTACTGCTATGTTTGACCACAGAACGCCACGTTTGAGTCTGCCAGCAGTAATTTGGCGAGGATGCACGACTTAAGGAAATGCCAGAGGAAGCAAGAGACGCCTTAATCAAAAACTGTAGCCAGGGTATTCCATGAAGCTGGCTTCAGGACAGACAGCATCCCAGCAGCATCACCTCAGAGGACCTCCACCCTTCAGAGTTCCGGCAACTCAAACCACACAACTCCATGCATCATTTATCTTTACCTTTTGTTTTCCCCGCAAGTCTTACAGGTAACGCAGACCTTCAGAGCAAACGCTGCATATTGCAGGGAAATCCTCTTTTCACCTTCTCAAGAGACTGAGCGTTACTGACACAGTTTCTCCACATCACAGCTCCGCAGTACACGCACGCGTGCACTTTACTGCACCTTGGCAAAGTGAGCACTTACCACACGCGTGCTGTATGATGTGTTGGATGTGCTGTTTAAGCCTGCACAACGGTTGATTTAATCACTAGCTCCTGAACTCCCAGCTAGCTTTCGCAACAGAAACTACATGATCAATCTCTCTTCATTTTTTTTATAAATGCCAAGGACGGAAAACGCCATTCAAAGCCACCCCAGGCACAACGCCAGAAGACTGGAGTTGAGGTTGACCCCATTTGTCGTTATTTCAGCTGAACAAACAGTATCTTTTCCATAACTATTTATTCAGTAAGAGACTTGCCCCACGGAGTTTCAATGAGAAGGATAAATCACATACGACTGGAGAAAGGAACAGGAGAGTCTGATTTGAGAAATGTCGGAGCTTTGGTCCCCCAAAGTAAGCAGCCCGGGCGTGCTTCCACAGCACAGCAGGTGCTCGGGCGTGCAGAACAGCACAGGGAGGCCAAAATAATAAATTAAGCAGACTTGCTCTTCAGCATTCCGTAAATCCTCCATGCAGATGGGTTTACAATTCAGGTGTGATGGATGAGACCCTGGTTAAGGCATGATTCCCAGCAGAACTTTATATTTGGTTTGGGATTACAGAAGTTATTTGCCCTCCCCCTCACATACCTTCCCACACGTGTGGGTGCCTGCAATGCAGCTTACAGCTGGCAGGCCACCGAATCAGAAATTAGAAATGGAAGAGACGTATGTGGTCATCGAGGTCGGCTCGCTGCCACGGCGAGATGCTCTCAGCAGCCTGACCCTGCTCCTCACTGGCGCCCGTGCTCTGTGTCCTCCTGGCCATGCCAGCAGCAGCCGCAACACATACCAAGGGCTGGATACACTTCAATGGGAATAGCATGTATTAGAACAATCTCCTTAGGATAACAATATTCTTATCCAGAAGGTTTCTTTGAACTTTAAAGCCCCTACAGCAAAGCACTTCAAGTGCTGAAACATCAGAATAGAAATTTCAAGCTGAATCGAACAGCAGCTTGTAATAGTTTATGACCAACATGAGTAATCAACTTAAGTGTCCATTAACTGTATTCAGAAACAGAACACTTAATTTATATGTAAGTTAATTATAGACTAGCACAGCTTTCAACAATAGAAGAAGCGATTTAAGTTATGTATTTCTAAAGGAGAAAAAATAGCCTTGACTTATTTTAAAAAATTATTATTATGAAACACATATAGGAGGTACCATGACTTTTCATATGACATAAACCACCAAACCTGAGACAGTAGCTTTCAATATTCAAATTGAAAATACTGTGATAACTGCACAAATATGAAGAGACTAAAAGAACACTCTTACTGTCACAGACAGCTTAAAACTCGTTAAATCCTAACAGAAACATGCATCTGTTCTCTTTTTCAAAGAAGAGACACAAAGAAGGTAATTATAATGACACGGCCAATACAGCAAGTGACTGCCCTGCTCACGTCCGTAAAGAATGAAGATTTTATGGACACAGGCTGGATGATTCAGTGGAAAACATACCCGTTCTGTTTAAAGAGTTTCAGGGGAGCTGCAGCAAAAATGGCTTCTGGTCTTATTGAAGCAAAGATTTCAGCTGAAACTGGGCAAAACCAAAGACTTCAGCTTCACTGGGGGGTGGGGGGGCAGGGAAAAAGCATTTGTGCTGAAAAAGTTTTGTCTTATTTTTTCAGGCTACATCAGCTGAAGTAAAAAAAAAAAAAAAAAAAAGGATATATTTTGTTTTTTCCCTATAAACTCTGTCCTGCCAAAGCCTTTTGACCAGTACAAGCACAGGACCACTGCCATGGGATGTGCTGGTAATATTTATTTCCCAACAGCACAACTATCACCTCTATAGCATTTCCGCACACCCCAAGCCACGAAACAAGCGACTAAGTTTAGCAATCATTAGGCTACTGATAAATCTCTTCTAAGTCCCTTTCATTTTCTAGAGTCATACCTCGAAGGCAGCAGATCATTAAGCATCTGAGTTAGAAGCACCAGCAAAGCCAAAACTATCACAGCTTTAGCAGCTTTTACTCTCTGGGCTTTTTACCAGCTATTACAGCATCCACAGAAGCGGAAAAGAGTTGTAGTGCTCATCTTCAGGCCACTGCATCACATGCACAGCCCATGTGCCTTGTTACATTAACATGTTGAGGGAGAAGGAGCATCTTCAGCTTGGTTGTACTCCCTCCGCCCAGCCTCCAGCCTGAAACGGTCTTTGATCAGGCGACATCCCGCTCTCAGCAGGCTGAGGCTGCTCTTCCCTCCCTTCAGCTGTCTGATGAAAATAGAGCTGCTTTTTTTATTAAGTGGTCGCATCTGATGATGCATCTGACATCTGCAAAAAGACTGCTCGCTTTACAATGACCTACAAAGAACTATACATTTACACCACATCTGATTTTAAAAAAAAAAAAAAAAAAAAAGTCATCATCAGTGAGTGGTAATTCCTTGCAGCTCTCCCAGGCAGACACCATCTCTGCAGGGACTGGGGGAGTGGCAGCACCAAGATCTGAGCAGTAACACTTGGATACGTTAGACTGAAAAAAACCATAAATCTGTCAGTGCTTAAAATTCTGGGTTATTTCTGTTCTGCTGTACTGGATCGGGATTACGTTGATTCATTACTCAGCATCAGCTACGTTCAAGTTAAAGAACTGTGTTTACTAAAGGTGTAACCGGCTACCGATAGAATTCTCTGCCATATCCTAACACAAACACATAGGTGTTTCAGGAATACAAGTGCGGACTCCTCTGAATCTTTTTTAGTACCTCATTAAATAGAAAAAGAGATACTCCATAGTCTCTTAACTCTTCAGGCAGAAAACATTACTCCTAGTATCAGCATAAAGGGGAAAAGGTGTCATGAGCTCTTCTCTGCTTCCTGCAGTTTCCTGATCCTGTATCAACACTCTCCCCTTCACTAAAAAGTTTCCTTTGTCACGTTCTGCACTGAAACCTTCATGTGCACTTTCACCAATACTTACACACAGACTTTATTGAACAGTAAAACCTTTTTCTTCTTGCTTTCCAAAGCAAATTTTCTCTTTTTATTAAGACAGATGTTATTCTGGTGCAAAGTCCAGGAAACCATCTAATTGTATTTGCAGTAGTTTGCCTCAAGTCAGCAAACCTTCATTAGGAGCTTGGTAATTTCAGTACAATTTAGGCAATATCAAAAAAGGAGACCTCACGTCATCCACACACACTGTTCCCATGCAAACACTACAAGGAGACACGGTGGCTGTAAAATGGGTTTATAATGGTAGTGACAATTGTTCATTTACATTTTGAATAAATAATGGCAAGCTGCTGGAAGACGACTGCAATTAAAAGTAACACAAGTGAAGAGAACGTACTCTCTAGCATTAATCACAATTCTTTGGAATTTTATTTTTTAATTTTTGAGACTGGTGTTGCTACCAGCCAGTTCTCAAGCTTAATTGCAAGAGAGAGGTCTGGACGAGTGAGAAATGAGGACCTCCTCTGGGCATGTGCCAGCTGCAGGAACGTCGTGGTCCATCCGACCGACAGCCCACGTTGTTTTGAGAGGCAGGTGCCTGCGTGCCGTGAGCGAGGAGCATCCCTGCTGCTAGACCTGAGGGAGGCTGGCCTCAGCTGCAGGTACGAACCGTCTGTTTGCCCCTCCTCCGGTTCTCTTCCACAGGTACACCAGTTAAAGCTGCTGTGGATGAGAATTTATAAATAAAAAAACTGGGCTGGTGATAGCTGGATTTTGGATGTGGCAGCAGAGCTGTACCTCCATGGGAGGCCACGTCCCCATCACATCGAACACCCGACCTTCAGGCACATGTTTAAAGGGCTAGGAAAATAGGTATGAAACAGTTATCAAAACAAAGGGAAACCATTCGTCTCCGAAATCTGCATGCCGCTGCCAACCACCTCATTGGTCATAATTTGCCTTTGGCAACCCAGGCCTCCTTGCTGGCTACCAAACACTTCATTCCCGGAAACAAACCTTTCCTAGGCCACCACAAAGGGGTTTTCTGAGCTATCACAGACAAGCCTACTTTTGGCTATTAAGGTTCAAATGCTGAATTTCTATTCTCTTTCTAGATTAGCATAAGTATAGCAGGTCAGAGATGCCCAGTACCACTGGTGACAGCTTCCAGACAGAGGCAGCATGCCGCCGGGCCCCACCGTGAAAATGGGAGCGCAGGGTGATGGGCAGAGCAAGGGTGTCTCTTCCCTCCCTGAGCACAGCCTAGGAGACACTTTTATTCACAACTGCTTGCTGCTTCTCCATCCAGACGTGTTTCTGAAGATGTAGAAGAGACTCTCTGAAGGTAGCTGACCCAGCAGATGAACAGATTCACATCAAGGTGCTAAATTTACTTCACAAGCCAGCACAGATTTTGGTGAACTCCCTCATTACGAACTGCCTCTTAGCCGTGCCCAGGAAATGATGGATGTCCCACAGGCTGGGCCACCAAGCTGACATTTGTAAGAGGGTTCAAGTCCCTGCTCTGCCAGATGACTTCCTGCACGACAATGATATCTGTGCACTTTAATCCTTCATTTGAAACAGGAAGACCAGCGCTTCCACATCCTACAGTATTATGAGGTTAAATATACTAAAGACTGCGAGGAATTCTGTGGAGTTTGAAGTGACGTTCCCAGTGCAGTTGTTTGGCAGACACTGGAGAGAAGCCACCTTTGCTCACAGGTCCTCTCGGGACTTTAACCAAGGAGCAAGAGTTGGGTTTGTTTTAAAAATCAATTTTACCTGTGTCAATGACAGTCAGAGAGTTTCTCCCAACCCCAAAGGAATCACAAGTACAATTTCAAGAGTGAACAAATTACATGTTTACAATTGGATTAAGGAAGAGGTGGGGTGAAATGTCCCCCTCCTCTCACATCTCAGGCAACCTCATACAGATCATAGAATGGTTTGGGTTGGAAGGGACCTTAAAGATCATCAAATTCCAGCCCCCTGCCACAGGCAGGGACACCTTCCACTAGACCAGGTCGCTCACAGCCCCATCCAACCTGGCCTTGAACACTTCCAGATGCTCTTGGCACGAACCAGGAGCGGTACTGCCCACATCCCTGCAGTTACAGCAAGGCTGCACTACTCGCTGGCTTTCCTGCTGCTTCTCCTACGCAGAACTGGGATTTGGAGCTCTCTGTGCAAAGACTGACTGTTGTTCTTACAAAAGACCTGACTAAGCAGTGCAAACAGCCATGGCCAGAAAACAGCCAAAGGCTACTGAGAAGAGGAAAAGCTGGGGTAAGCCCCCCCCGACCGGGGAGCCTGCTGGGGTAAGCAGTACACCTCTTTATAGCACGGTCACAGGGAACAGTAAAGCATCTCAGACATTTCACCTTGTTAGGCTGAGTGGCTGAAAATAGCCACAAGATGAAAAACAAACCAGTTGGACAACTTATCCAAACCGTAATGCTAAAGCAAACACTGAACACCAAGCTGGAAGCAGGGTGCAGGACAAAGACCGAGCTGTCTTCTGATGTGGAACTCCAGAGCAGTGTCTGAAGACAATGTCACTCGTCGCTGCAAAAGGGACACCTCGTCAAGGGCCAGCTGCTTAAGCTCCTTCTATAGCCCACAGAAAAGAACAGGTACCTCTGGAGAGCAATTCTTCCATCTAATACAGGTAGATGAAACAACTATTTGAAGATAACCATCTCTGCAGCGATGGCACAGGAATACTGGACATTTAGATTAAGATACATCTTCTAAAAGACAAACTCACAGGGTTGAGCCTCACCCTTACTAAGTCACATGAGCATGAAACATTTGTCCTCCTATCCCAGGAGGGAAGGGGGGGAAAAAAAAAGGTGGGAGAAAAAATAACAGGGGATCCCACCTCCCACTTTTCATACCAACAGCTGTAAGTGAGACTTTTGTAGAATTCATCCTGCTGCCTGTGGCATGGGAGAGGCACACAGAGTGCCCCCCAAATATCACTTCCCACCTCTTAATGACAAAACAAATAAAAACAAACGAGAAACAGGAAAACCTGTTTATCTACAAAAGATGGGAGTGCAAATCTTCAGGAAACGACATAGCCCACAAGAAGCCTCCAAGAGCAGCATGATCCCAAGGAATGCCACACCGTGGGATGCTCAGCAGCCGTGGTGCTGCCTGCATCCGACACAGCCCTGTCACCCCTTAGACACACTGTGAAATAACAGGAACAGCAAATCACTATCTCCTTTCCAAAATGCTCAGAGATCTTTAATCAACCACTTTCACATAAATGCTTTATTCCCAATTTATTTATTTTAACTTCCTACAAGCCCAATGTCACCAATGATGGGTCAGACTGATCCAGCCGTAGAAATATCAAAGAGAGGAGAAAGCTTAAAGGCTCCACAAGGACCTGCACAGCCCGTTAACAACATTGCTTTTTTCCTTCAGCAATAAGCTGTAACCACCACCACCAGCCCTCAGTGCTAACTGACATCCTCAGCAGGTAGGAAAAGCCATCGCATGCAGGATTAAGAAGGAATAATACTTCAACAGGCTGACTGTTCTGGAGGTTGTCCTCACCATACTTGCAATCCTGGAGCTTTTCAATAATAAGCACAAGTCCTTCAGGCCAGCACAAGATGACACACCTTGATTTCTGCCTTAAAACCACAAAGCAGCTAGAATGAAAAACACCTGGGCAGCATTAATAATAGCAGCTACTTGGAAAATAGTATTTCCAGAAATTATTTCTTCCCCCCACCAAAATTCAGGTTTTATCCCGCATCCATCTCTGTATATCAAGCAAAAAAAAATGTTTTTTTCTTCGGCTTACTCGCACATTAATTATGTACTGGCACTCTTACAAATCTAAACATACGCATTGCTTAGCAGCTTTAATCCTGAATTATTTCTCCCTTTACTGCAATACAAAGCTTAACTTGACTAGCAAAGGGGCAGACTGTTCAAACAAGCAAGCTGTTCATTTGTAATTCAGACGAGGAACATTCTTAGAGTTCTCGTGTTTATTATTATTTCTATCCTCCGAGAATCACAGAATTTCAGGCACCAGAGCTCAAAACCTGAAGGAATGAATTAAACTGACCTTAAAATTCTGCCCTTCAGGGAAAAAGATGTAAGAAATACTTAGCTACAGAAATAGTGTCTTTTTCAGCAAACATGCGGTGTGAGCACGTGCTTGTTAACAAACATCACTATTTCCTATCAGATTGCTACTGCTTCCACGTTCAGAAGGCTGGCTGGGATCAGCAAAGCCACTTGTCCTCTCCAAGCCCTGAAAGTGAAGGGACAGTGCAATTAAGACGAAGTAGAGCTCCTTGGTAGGATAAAGTGCGCTTACAAAGAAGCGCTGTATTTGCCTCTGTGGATCCTGCAGACATCTCTTATAGCAAAGGTTAGCAATGTATATACTTGCCAGGCAAAGAAGCAACAACTCACGCTGGTGAGAGAGCAGCTTCAAGGGACACTCGGTGGTTCCCGAAGTCAGCCTGCACAGATGTCTGTGATACACAGCAAGCTAATGCATTTTCCAAAGTGGAAAAAATAGGTTACTTAAAAATAGGTCCATAATCCAAACAAGCAAGCATCCTGATACTATTTCATAAAGATCAAACAAACAAGCATAGACAATTCACATACAAAAACATGCGCGGTTATCTTAATGACTTCCTTATGTTCCTCTGACCATTTTCATATCGATCGTAGAGGTGGGTACTTCGTCCTGTAACTGCCAGTAAAAACAAATATTTTGGCTGGTCAGAGTTGTGCCATCACTCCGGTTATCACCCGACTCCCAAGCTCCGCAGCAAGGACGGCACAGAAAAGCTCACCTCGGTACACAACAGCTGCCAGAGTGGGGTCGGTGCCAACGGGCTGGTATTTATTTAGTTTTAGGAAGTTAAAAGAACAATTCACTGGTAACACTCCCACCTTGGTGCCCAACACTCAGCTCCCAGGTGAGCTGTGCTGGCACAATGCCGCTTTTTAACACACAGACTCAGTTTGAAGCAGAAGCTTCTCAAGACTTGCATGTGCCGTGGGAGTAACAGAGCAATGGCTTAATTAAAGAGTTCATCGTCTATGCCTACCTGAGGACCAGCATCAACTGCTAAAAAAGTGAACCGGAGTTACGGAGGTGCCAGAAAATTAATCATGCAGGACTGCAGGGGCTGATTAAAATGAAGGTAAAGGAAAAATTAATCTGGCAGAGCAAGCCAGTTGGATCCGATTACACAAGCGAATCAGCGCAGACAGGTCAGCTAGACGGCCATTGCCTACAGACACATAAACCACATCTCAAACTCCAGAAACAAACTAAAGTCCTCAGGGCAGGAGATGAGGAGACAGAACGTCCTGAAGGCAGTACCCTATAACAGGGAGAACACAGAAAAGAGGTCAAAAAGCCACGTTATTAATAGCACTTGACGATGATGTAATGAAGGATGATCAAATCTCCTTTTCAAGCTGTGGGCAGAGGGATTCCCGGTTCACACTGCAGACCTTCACCCCAAGAGTGGTTAAAGTCTGTCTCCCATCTCCAGCATGCTCCTGCCTCAGCAGGTATCCATAGCACGGTTCAACGCAGCCAAAGCATCCAGGGAAAATGAACCCCACCAGGTACAAAAGGTTCATTCCAGCAGGAATCCCAGAGCTTCCCCAGAAAGAATCACGATGCCCCCATCTCCAGCTTGTTCTGCCTGCTTAGGAGTTTATTTCTCCCTATCTAGCTTTGTTTTTAAAGCAAAGCTAATTAATGAAGTAAACAGGTTTTTTCAACACTAATAGGTTGTGCAATTAGCACTTTCAAATACAAAATGCAAGGCTGGTTACATTCAAGCAGCTGAAGGCAGCAGAAGAGCTGGAGAGAACTCTGGGCTCGGAGAACTACAACGGGGCGAGTGCCACCGCCAGCACCTTTTCTTAATCAGTGTAGCCTCCAAACTGAATAAGCAGAAGAAGAACTTTTAGAAGTAGACTGAAAACCTCACAGAAAACTATTGCTTTTCAATCACCTGCTCATACACTCTCCTTTTCACAAACAAATCCGCGTGGAATTATACCAGGATGCCCTTTTACTTCCCCTCCCTCAACCAAAAACCAGGCAGACCTTGAAATAAAACTCACTGCATGATAACACAGTTCCCCCTGTGGCATCAGCCTAAAGCACAGCATGCACCGGACAGACATCTGTCCCCTGCCTGGAGGAAGAGGAGGCAAGAGCACTTAGCAAGGAGAGAATTATGATGTACCAATATACACCAAGCAGCCCTCGAGCCAAGCACAAACTGAGCAGGCAAGAGAAAAGCAAATTTTTTCCCCCCCTCTTTCTTACTCCCTTTCAGTGCTTCACCAGGACTGTCAAAGCATCACAGACCCTGCCAGCCACACCATAAGGGATGTCAGGAGGCTTCATCACACATTTATTGTTTCATTCCCTCCTGAGAGGAAAGGATGGACAGGAGGATTGCCGCTTTGGACTTCCTGTGTCTGTGCACACGTACACACATATCCCTGCATCACTTTCGGAAAGGCCAAACCAAAAGGCACAGTTTGAAGCAGGATATAAAGAAAGTCTGCTGTGGCCTTTTTTCTTTTCCTTTCTTCCTTCCTGTGGGAGCTTGTTCCAGGACTGCACATTTAGGCAGGAACCTGAGTTACACCTTGCTCCACGCTGTGTGATGGCACGGCCCCGCACAGCCAGAGCTGCTCCAGGTTGCCATGGACCACAGCGGGCAGAGACACAGCAGGGGTCTGTAAGGTGCAACCCTGAGAAAAAGAGGATTCGGCGACAAAGACACCGAAAAGGCTCAAAAACCACATTCAGCCTCTGTTTCCAGCCACTTGCAAGGTCTGTTTTCTCCTTCAGGCATCTCTGGACCACGACACGGGGTTACCTGACTGCCTGCTCTGATGCTCAGGTCTGCGCTCCGCCAGCTTAGCCTCCCCTGCCTTCGCCTTCCAGGCAGTCAAAGTTAAAGTCAGCTTTTTCTCTCCCACTGGGATGGGGTGAGGGCAAAGGCTGTAAGGCAGCTTGGAAAGTCTAAACATGAGCTTTATATGTACTTGCGCCGGTGGAACGCCTGAGAGAACAAATACCCCAGAGAGCTCACCTCCTCTGCTACTGCGCTCCAGCCCCACAACAGCAGACGGCATCCCAGCAGCAGCACTGCGAGCTCCACGAGCGGCGCTGCCCATTTGAAAGTATTACCTGAGAGGCACGTGAGGCATGAAAGAAAGTTGCTTTTCCAAGTAATAAATAAAGAAGTTTTTAAAAAGGGAAAAAAAAAAAAAAAAATCCACTCTCTGATCCAGCTGAGCATTACTCCAAGTTTCTGGGCCAACACAGTGAACAGAATCAGCAGGCAAGAGCCAGGAGCTCCCCAGCAGAACTACAGGCCCAAACAAATGCCCATCCAGCCCTGCTCCTCTTCTACACGAGGCCACGGTTTGATGCCAAAAGACAATTCCTCCAGCTCTCAGAGTGGTGATTCCTCGAGAAGAGTTTCGTTCCTAAACAAAGTAAAAGCTGTGCAAGCCACTGAGGCTTCCAATCAAGCTGGTAAAGAACACTATTTCCTGGCAGAGTTTTCCAAGTATTCTCAGAACTGCTTTTCCTCCCTTGGCCAGCCCGAAACTGCTACTCACACATGCAACTTCTAACTCAGTGAAAGTGCATACCTAGAAAGAATTAACTACAGCTAAAGCAAAAGGCACAGTAGCAAAGTCCTGGAGACAAAGACTCCTTTAAAAAGCATTTCATCATAAAGCAAGAAAAGCATAGCAGGTCACTGCATTTCATGAACTCCTCCAGGTCTGTGGGAAAGATGGGGTTGTAAGAGTTACTGCAGGGAAGGTGCACTCTGACAAGCTGGGTCATATAGCTCCTCGAGGCTGCGATCCAGGGCAGGCCGCAGGAGGACTCAGGTTTCCAGCATGCTAATACAGCGGACAAAATCCTGCAGTGGTTCTCCTTCCACAGCACCGGGAGGTTAATGAACATCAGAGAGAGACAGATCAACAGTATCTCAATTAGCTGCTTGTATCTCAACGCCACCGATTTTATGCTGACCTCCTGACTTCAACTGGTAAGACATTTCCTAAAGGCAACTCATAAAAGCATCTTACTAGCTGCGGTGGATGAAATCAAAGGCTCTGGCAAAGGAATAGAAGGCAAATGTGAATTTTTGGCATCATGGTGTGTGACGTAAACATCAGCATCGTGAAATAAATGCACTAACATAATGTTTCGTTAACTAAGCAACTAGCAACGATAATATTTAAATTGGTGGATAAAGAAGTAACCATCCATTTGCCTTCCTACCTTGCAAGATTACTCCATCAAGCTTTCAAAAGACTCCAAGCCCACAACCTGTTCATATGCCAAAAGATTTCACTGCAGGTTCAAAGTCCAGAACCGATCACTTTCCAAGCTAGAGGTTTTGCAGCCAGAGATTAACTTTCAATAAAACCCTGCATCTTAGCTTGACAAGTATAGGAGCTCTCAACTGCAGTGCTTGGACACAGCATCCTCATCCAGAAAGTAAAAATTTTTTTGTCCCCCCTATCCAATTAATCACTAGTTAAAAGCTTCTGGTTATAGCTCCCCTTCATCCCATTTACTTTGTTAAACATTGATGTTGTGTTTCTGTGTAGCTTAGACTCAAAGTGCTACAGGCAAACATAATAAATCTGAGCACGTGCTTTCAGGTTTTGTTTTGATACCACCAAAAGTATTTTTTGTAATATTTTTATAATTTGTGTTCTGATAACACAACGAACCACCCCCCGCTGGCTGGGGTGAGAGAATCCTGTGTGTTAAACACCACTTGAACAAGAGCAAAGCAACTCCAGAAATCTTGTGAGTGGGGAATCAAGAGAGGGAAGCAAGAGGCAGGCACAGGCAGAATGGCAAAGGAAAGGGAAGAGGAGCTGTTGTGCCTTGGCACAGGTCAATGCCAAACCCTGCCCTGAGCCACTGCTGCACCAGGGGGTCCAGTCCCTCATCAGCCCCCTGGGCACACATTGCCCAGAAAATGCGTCAATCTCACCATGCTACCCAGAGCCCATTTTTTAACTGCTGCAGAAAGGAGAGAGACAGGGAAAATCCGCGTGAGGATCCCTCATCTATCTAAATGATGCCAGAACAGGGACCAAAACAAGACCCTAGACCTCCTCCAGCACAGGCAGAGCATGGCAGATACGGCCCTGCTTCCCTACGGATCTCAGACCACAGAAAGCAATCTCAATATACAGCAAAGTAAGGCTCAGGAGGATGTACGCTTGTTTATTTCCGTATTATTGTATAGAGACAGAATAGGTATGAATCCAGCAAAGCAGACAGCTATAGATGAAAGGTATCACCGTTAAGGGAACCAGGAATGAATCCCAGTCATGCAAATCCCAGCCCCTTTGCAGTCAGTTTTCCTTGGATCTCCTACAAACACACCTGAAGCCCAACCTGAAGGTTCCCAGTGTAAGCAGCAGCAATGACATTTCCCTGTCTACCCACAGCTGGTCTGCACAGAAGGCAAATCAAGGAAAAATTTAAAAACAACCTCATTGGTAACAGTTAATGCAATTTAATGAAAAACAGGCTATCGAGCAAGCTTACTGTTTTCATTGAAATAAAATTAAAAAACATTTGACCAAAACAGCTGATGGTACACATAAAACTTCGGTAAAACATTTGACATAACCCCAGATGACATTCTGATATGGACTACTGCCAACAGAAAAATGAACAAAACCTGCATCAAATAGGTTAGGCTCCGGCAACTGACAGATTACAGCAAGTAACCGCAAAGAGGGGGAAAAAAATCTACCACCTGAAAGCAGTATTTGTAATCATGCCCAGGAGGAGCCTCTCTTGCCCCTTTTAGAGGGGTGTGTGTGTGTGTGAAAGATCCCAGGGCTGGAAGCTGTGGCTAGACAAATTCATGCTAAAAATAACTGTCAGCGGGTGAAAACAATAACGGCAGGGTGACTGTCAGCACATCCTGCGCAGCGGCGGGGGGACCGGCCGCCTTCTTCATGACACCGTGTTTTTCTGAAACATGTGCTTTAGCACAAAAATGGGTTGCTGGGAGATTCAGGAGGTCAAGCACCTTTTGGGGTCCACGCTGCTCCGAGGCTCGGACCGTGGACTGGCTGTCCTCTTGGCTCTAAAACACGCACCACCTCCGTCTCGCTTTCTATGCCTTGTGAAATGGCTCCTGTGCTTTTGAGTGTAAGCAAACTTATATCTGATACAGGCAGATAAAGATTAAAGACTAAGCACTCACTAGCAATGCTTGTCTTGGAACAAGTCAAAGCCAGGAGAAAATCTGATTCTTCCTGGAGTTCAGTCCCCAACACTTATCTTCCTCCATGGATAAAACTACCCATTTCAAACCCTTACTTAAAAAACAAACAAACAAACAAATAAAAACCTTAGGAATCAGAAACACATACTAAACCTTGATAAAGCATGCCAATGCATCCCTTGAGTGTGCACAGGAATCTAAGCAACACAGCCTAACAAGCCAACGCTGCTAAAACTCACGCTTCTGCTCTTCTGCAAACAACACTTCCCCACGTCTCCTGAAAAATTTCACTGTTCCAGCAAAAAGTGACCGGTGCTGTTCAAATGGTTTATCATGAAAATCATGCCATGTCAAAAAAAACCACAACACAACAAACAAAGCAAAAAACAACCCAAAACCCATAAAGCTCACATCAATAAGAACCCTTTCACTTCCAAAATCTGTCAGAAATGAACACTTTCACTTTCAGAAATCCGTTCAACACCTACCTCTGCTTCACAGTAAGAGCCTGTGCTACAACAGACATGTGCAGACAGCACAACCCTCATTTTTTGCTTCCAGGGAACACACAAGGGAAAGCGTCATGTGCTGTCTGGGGATATTCACTGCACTGAACTGCAAGCAACAGATCTCAAAGCTAAAAAGCAAATGGCCAAGTGATCTCAGAGGATGCATTAACTTTAAGCTGCGCTAGCAGAGTGCAGCGAGCACCACCGAACTTCCCAGCTACCCCAGCAAGGGACACGGTGCAGTTACACTGCGAGCTAGCTGCATTTGGAGCGATCAAATCCCTTCCTGACTCTGTTCATCTGCACATTTTGGGTTTCAATCTGTAAGCAGCTATTCCTCTGTAAGGTGCCACGTGCTCCTCTGCAGGTTTTTAAACCCAGAAGTACCTAGAACATACCAGTTGTGAAAAATACTTCTTTTGCAGGAAAAGCCCACCTGTAGCACCTACTTTTATTAGAGACCAGGTCTCTGGACTGCTCCCTGTCTGCTCTGCCTCTGCTCAAGAGAGAAGAGCAAGTCAGCAGCTGAATCACCAGGACTGCCACACTTCTGCAGGGCCTCCAAAAATAACTCATCTGGAAATTCCTTGGAGGCATAAACCTTGCTTCAGAAGGACTGCAGAGATCCAGTTTCCTTAATGGAGCAGACTGGATATGAACTGGCCCAAGGATTTAGGATCACATATAAAAGAATGTAGAAAGCAACTTGTTATTGAACAGCTAGTGTGTGGTCAGTATTAGGAAAAAAAAGTTAACTCGCATAAATCATCACGTCACCCAGATGAAACAATCTGCCTGCCCAGGAATCAGACATCGAGTTCCCGATTGTTTGCCTGATACCACGGTTCCAGAGACTTGCCCTGTTCTCACCAACCAGCTCTGTACACAAAGTGAAATACCTTCTTAACACCACCACTGCAGCAACTTTCATCTGTATTAACATGAACGCCCGCACCTTCCACTCTTAACCAAAAACCCTCCATGAGCTTTGGTCCCGGGGTCCTTGCTAACACATCAGCCTGGAAAGCTCTGTGAGGGAGCAGCCCTGCACCCACGCAGGGCCAAACACAGCACCTCCCCACCACAATCAGGATTCAGAGATGCTCACCACCTTTTTTTACCACCCTGAACCGGTGCGTTATCCCTCATGAAAGCCTGCAGCAGATGGGACCCTCCAGAGCAGATCCAGGCTGCGGATGATGGCAGTGGAGGTCCGGATCCACACCCAGATGCTGACAAGCTCTACTTGCTGCCAAGCAGAAAGTCATGCTTAGATGGGCTGTCCTGCACCCAGGCCGGCAGTGCTTCAGCAGTTTTCCCCCTTCAGAAACCAATTTATTTCTTCACCTGCAATGCTCACAGCACACAGCTCACTGCGGTTTTTTCATAGAATCATTGAATGGTTTGGGCTGGAAGGGACCTTCAAGACCATTCAGTTCCAGCCCCCCTACCACGGGCAGGGACACCTCCCACCAGCCCAGGTTGCTCCCAGCCCCGTCCAGCCTGGCCTTCGTTAGCGTGCAAGAACCCAGCGCTGCTGCAAGGAAAAGGCACGGAGCTGAGGATTTCTGTTTCCTTACCGATAATTAAAAGCACGTTTTATGGAGCAGGCTCCCAGCTCTGACCTCAGGGACTCCCACAAGGACCCAGAGCAGACACCAGTGCCCACGGTGGTCTCACCAGCTCCTGGCGCTCTGCCTGGGCTGGCTCTGGCAGCAGTGTGCCACCAGAGCCTGGCTCCTGGGGGGGAACCCATGCAAGCCCAGAGGGGCCTGGGCTTCTTTTTTTGCCAGAATGTTGGCTTTTGGGGCAAAGGGGAGGGAAATAAGGGCGAAAACAGAACAGCTGCCTTTTGCTACCTCTCCCTTTCACGGTCTAGAGGTGGGCTGAGCTCGCCCCCGGAGCAGGGCAGAGGGCCGAGGGCCGGCCGGAGCCGTGCCAGGGTTACACAAGCCCTGGGATCCCTCGGCCCCAGCCCGCTGCCTGCCCCTCTGGGAATATCCTTAAAAAAATGAAAAAAAAAAAACAAAAGAAAAAAAAAAAAACAAACCCCAAGCACTGGCATTTTCTGAACACACCGAGTCACGATCCAAAATTCCCTGCAAAACACTCCCATTAGCGAATAGCTGGAGTCCATTACAAAAATAAACACGGATTATTTTTGGTCCTTCGACCCTTGCCCGGAGCGCTGCGGGTTTCCGAACCAGGGCCGGGACAGGGGCAGCAGCAGCAGCAGCTTTTGCCCAATAAACCCAGGAACAGCCTCAAAAACCGGGGCCCGTTGGCCGCGCAGCGCCCGGGCTCGCCGCCCCTCCGCGGGGAAAACCCGCCC
>JAVJGI010000014.1:1916126-1943226 GCA_035590275.1 Ibycter americanus | reverse complement strand
GCCCCCCGCACGGCATCCGCTGCCCCCTGCCCCCCGCACTGCGTCCTCTGCCCCCTGCCCCTTGCACTGCCCCCTGCCCGCTGTGCCCCCTGCACTGCCCTCTGCGCTGCCCTGCACTGCACTCTGTGCCCACTGCCCTGCCTGCTGCACCTGCTGCACACGGAGCACCCCACTGCAACACCCAGTGCACACACTGCAGGGTTCTGCACCGCACACTGCACCCACTGAGAGGTACACCACCTCATGCCGCGGGGCACTGTACACATGCTGCACCGCACATCATTGCAGTCACACACACACTGCACCCACTGCAACACCCGTGCAGGGCACCGCACTGCACACACCTTGCGACATAGCCGTTAACAGCACATGCTGCACGTTACGTGCTGCAGCGCTCATTGCAACACTGCACACACTGCAACACGTGTGTCACTTGCTGACACTGCAACAGACATGCTGCAACAGGCGTTCAGCAGATGTGGCACAGGCACCGTGATGCGTGATGCAGCCCTGCCACTGCTGTGCCCATTGCACGCCGCAGTGCACACTGCAGTGCTCACACCGCTGTGCTTTCACACGCTGCAACGCGTTGGGAGGTGTGGGGGTGGCACGGCACAGCACGGTCAGCTCGGCTGTGTGACAGGGCTGCCCCCAGGGTGGGTGTCTGGCTGCGGTGGGTGGTTCTTGTGGGGCCACCCCCAGGCCCCCTGGCTGGGTGGGTGGTGAGTCTGTGCTGTGGCCCCGCGACTCCCCTTTTGTGAAACCTGCCTGGGCTTGGGGTCACCCCTGGAGAGACTTTGGGGAGCCCTGTCCTCCCCTCCCAGCGTGGGGCTGTGGGTGGATGTGCTGGGGGGCAACAGAGGGCTGCACTGTGCCGTTGATCAAACACCGGTTCCTGATCCTGCTTGCACCACCTCTCAGTGCTGTCCCGCTGCCAGCTTGCTGCAGAATGGGGGCACCCATGGGTCCCCGAGTGCCTGGGGGTGATGCCCCCCTGGGAGTGGCACGGTGTGGCCATGGCTCTGAGGGTGGGTGCATGGGCTGGGCTCCTGCTGGGCTTGCTCCTCTTTTCTTGGTGGAAGGAGAAGCTTCTGAAGTGCCAGTGGTGGCATGTGGGGACATCATTCAGCCCCCACCACTGGCGCTGAGCTGTGGCAGGTGTTTTGTCTGGGGTGGGCAGCAGGGTTGGTGCTGGGACCACAGTGCGCAGGTAGCTGGAGCATCCATGGGTGCGGGTGTGTTTCTGGTGATGCTGGTGGGCGCCCAAGGCTGGCACACCTCATGGCAGCAGTGATGCTGGCCAGCGGGTGTAGGTGTGGTGTGTGCGCCGCAGGGGCTGGGCATCCTGTGCCTGGAGCTTTGGTGTGACCGTAGCATCAGGAGGTGCCAAAGTGGCCTGGTGCTGGCATGCTCGGCACACTGCCTTGCCTGCGCCTCCGCCATCGGTGTGAGCAGTGCCAGGCTGTTTTCTCACCCTGAGGCCATGCAGTGTGGCCTTGCCTGGCTGACCCCATCCCTCCATCCATCCCTCCATCCATCCCAGGATCCACCCAATGTGGGCAACCATGTCTGACCGAGAGCAGCCCTGGCCAATGCTGGCCCCAGCCCACCGCTTGGGAGGGGAGGGGATTTGCTGCCCAGGGCTGGCCCTGGCTCAGGGGCTGCTTGTGCACCATGGGGGGGTCTGGAGCCGATTCTGGCCCCCCGTGCTGCTGGCTTTGGCAGTGCCTCGAGCAGGAGGCCGAGGGTAGGGAGCTGCTGTGGCTGTGCCGAGAGGCAAACCAGGACCCGGTGGCGGAGATCACCAGCCCGGGAGGGAAATAAAATGAGGAAATTAGTCACGACGAGCCTGCAGCTGGAAAATGAGGGAAATCAAAACCCTTCGACTCAGCATGGAAGTTATTTTAGCCACGATGGCAGGACCGTGGGACAGAACTGGGGGTACCAGTGGCAGTGCACCTTGGGGCACATCCCGCAGAGTGGGGACCCCATCTCGGCCACGCCGGCACTGGGTTCCCACCGTGACTGTGGTAGAAACCACCCCCACCCTGCTCCCGCTGCGATGCTGGTGCCGGGCCGGCGCGCTTGGCCCCACGGGGTCCCCGCTTGGTATTTATAGATTTTATTAGTTTCCTCTTTCTGCCTGCTGAACCAGCGGCAGCACTGGGGGGGCTGCGCTGTGCAGCTCGCTCTGCAGAGCAGGGGTGATGGCGGCTGCTGATCCCCAGCCCCGCAGCCCCGCGTTGGCTCAGGCAAGCCCAGCTGTCCATGATGGACCTGCCGCCTGGCCCGCGAGCATAGGCAGGGACGTGCTGGCTGCAGGCTCCGTTCCCTGCTGACACCACACTGGGTGCCTGGTGTGGGGTGCCTGCGGTGGGGAGCGGGGTGCATGGGGTTTGGTGCATGATATGGGGCGCAGGGTGCACGGTGTGGGCTGCACAGCGTGTGATGCACAGCGCACCGTGAGTGGTTTGTGGCGCAGGGTGTAGGGCGCAGGCTTGCGCAGGCGGCGCGGCACGCTTCGGTTTGGTGGGGTCAGGTTTGGGTGCCGCCAGGCTGGGGCTGGCCAGGCCAGCAGCAGGAGGGGAGCCCGTGGGGGCGGCTGCTTCGCTCCCCTGGTGGAAAAACCCAGCAGGGGTAGCAGGGGTATGCCCTGGCTGCGAGCAATGGTGAGCGGGTTTTGCTTCCCTTTTCTGCTGAAGAAGAGATGAGTCGTTTTTCCCGTCCCCGGCGGGTGGCAATGGAGGGGTGGGGAGATTGTGGTGCATCACCCACAGCCTTGCTCACCCAGCTGTGCCCTCTCCCCAGCACCCCAAATCCTGGCCGAGCACCCCGGCAGTGTGGAGGGTGGCTGGGGTCCCACTGGGGCGGGGGGTGCTGAGCCCTGGGGCTGGGCGCCATGCGGACCCCCAGTGCTCTGACTCTTCCTCTTCCTCTTCCTCCTCTGGTTCCCCTCCTGTGGGGCCAGGGTGCAGGGCTGGGAAGGGACAGGTGCCTCCAGTGCCCCACACAGGCTGTGCCCCACACCAGCTGTGCCCCCCAGCCCCACAAGGCCACCCAGCGTCTCTAGGAGGGCCAGAAGGGGTTAAAGGTGCTGTTGGCCATGGACTTCCCGGGAGAACAGAGCTGGCCTTGTGCAGGCAGCGGTGCTGGCAGCAGGCAGGGCAGGCAGCACACCAGGGCCAGGGGTTGCGCTTGCCCAGTGTCCCCAGGCAGTGGCTGGGCTGCCCAGGGTCCGTGGGCTGCAGGACCCTCGAGTGGCCTGGTGTGGGGATGCTGCAAGGACCGTGGGTGACCTCCAGTCTCTGCCCAGTGCTGTGGGAATGCCAGTGTGCAACCCCCAGCCCTAGCCCGGCTGGGGGGTCCTGGCCCCCATTTGGCATGGCTCCCACTTCCCCTCCTGTCACCTTACGGTGGGGGGCTGGGGCCCATGTGGCTGTGGGTTAAGGACACAAGTGGCCCCTGCAACACCCCTCATCCCCCCGAGCCGGGTGAGGGAGGGTTGCAGCTTTGGCTGGGACTGCAGGGATGAGTTGGGAGCGTGACTGGGGGGCAGAGCCCCAGGGGCTGGGGCTAGAAGCATCCATGTGGCGGAGGGGCAGCTCTGAGGGGTCCAGAGCTGAAGCCCTCCTGCCACCCTTGTCCTCCTCCCTGGCACCCAAAGCGGGGCTCGGGGCTTTGGCTGCTGCAGGGGCTCTTACCTGCACCAAGCCCCCTCCTCAGTGAGCAGTTAGCCCTGGGCATGCAGGTACACAGCCATACCTCGTTGTGCCACTGGCCCCGGCCCCGCACCCAGGGCCAGCAGTGCCCATGGTACCAGTGATGGCAAGAGCAAAAACGGTCCTGCGCGAGCACCCGGATCCCATCACGGCCCCTCCATGGGCTGCACGTGCGCCCACGTTTGCTGCTTGCTGGTGTCAAACCTTGGGCCACGCTGGGGTTTCACAGCCCCAGGGGCCCTGAGTCATGGAGCAGTGTTCCGCTGCCCACTGCCTGCTGCTTCCTCCTCCTTTCCTCTGTTTCCCTGTAGCAGCGATGCTCTCATGAGCACGAGCATTTCCACTTGCACGCCATCCCCTTAGCAGCCCTGCTGACTCAGCCCGGGCCTTCCTCAGGATGGGGATGGGGATGGGTGCCAGCTCATCCCGGGGTGCCAGTGGTCCCACGGCCGGTTTGTGGGTGTGGGGTTTAAGCTCAGCGTGACCAGCACATGCCATGTCCCACTGCGGGACTGTCGCAGGGCCATGGCTGGTGGTCAGGGTCCCCCCTGCTCCCGGAGGGATGGGGAGCTGCAGTCAGGGGGGCACCGCTTTGTCCCTGTGCCCCAGGAGAGCTGCTCCTTGCACCCCACTTCTGGCTGTGGCGGATTCCCCGGGTCCCCCACCAGGGCCGGCTCCTACCCATTTGTTCTGCTGCCAACATTGTCCTTGGGCTCTGGTGGCTCTTCCCACCCACATTCTTCCCCTGGGTATTCGTAGCCAGCGATGCGCTCTGGCCACATCTCCCCTGGCTGCTCCACCGATGGGGCATCCCCAGGACCCCAGTGCTCCCTAGGGTGCCCCCAATAGCTTCTCGGGGCAGAAAACTGCCCCCACGCTCCACTGACCTGGGGTCCGGGGCTGCTGTGGGACCCCTCTGACTCCTGCTTCAGCTGGGTGACCCTGGCTGGCACCCAGGACCCGCTGCCCCAGCCTGAGGGGATCCCCCGGTGTCACACCGCAGCCAGCCAGTCCTGGCATCCAGGGGACCTCAGCCTGGGGGGTAGCGGGGACCCTCTGTTGAGCCCCCCATGTGCTGCAGGATGGCTGCCCAGCGTGCAAATAGCTATGGGGGCCATGGGGTGACCTTGAGGTGCCTGTGGGTGCTGGGGACACCGATGACCTTGGGGTGTCTGTGGACCATGGGGACAGCAGGAACCTGGGAGTGCCAGGGTGTTATGTGCCTTGTTGGGGGCTTAAGGGGCACCCTCGGGTGCTGTGATGCCTCGAGGTGGCTCCTGCTCTGGGGTGCTGCCCCTCGCCCCCCCAGGGCCCCACCACCTCCCTGCCCTCCCCATCTATCGCATCTCGCACCCGTAAGCCGGATCCCGCCTCAGTGATGTCCCTGCAGCGGGCATGCTGCACCCACTGGTCACAGCTCCTGCATCCCAGCGTTTGGGTGGTTTTAAAACCACCGCATGCTGCCCGCGTCTGGCTGAGCCCAGTGCTGCTCGGCGCACCTCCCGCCCTGCCCCGTGGGGACACGGCTGCTCCGCAGGACCCTGGAGGGGAACATACAGTTTTGCAAAGGAAACCAAAGGCTGGAATTTAGAAATAACCTTTTGGGTTGGCTTTTTTTGTTTCTCCTTGGTTGGTTGGTTTTTTTCCCACAAAGCAAAGCCCAGTTTGGGTTTATTTCAGCTGGGGAGTGGCTGGCTCCAGCTCCTGGCAACCCCATGCCTGCCAGCCTTTGGCTTGGGAAAAGAGAATTTAAATCTAAAATACGAACCAAAATGGTTTTCCAGGAAAACTCTTATTTTTGCCATCTCTTCTTCAACCTGATCTTATCAGAAAAGGAAAAAAATAATCTGCTGCAGTGCTGCCAGCTGCCCCAGACGGGCTGAGGGAGAGCAGGGCGAGTGGGGTGTCCGTGCCCCCCAAGCCTCACAGCTGACGGGAGAAAAAGGTTGAAACCAGGTCAGATAGGTCCAAACTAGGTCAGATAGGTCCAAATGGGGTCAGATCAGTCCCAACAGGGTCCCAACCAGCTCAGCCAGGTCCCCGCCATGGCGCAATGGGGACAGCTGCATCCTGCTCCAGGCTCTGCCCTGGGGAACCCCCCCAGCCCCAGGAACCCTGGGCAAAGAGACAGGGTGGCTGCAGGACGGAGGGGGCATGGGGGCTGTGTGGTGCCCCATCCCCTGGCCCCACTGCATCAGTGTGGTCCCATCAGTCTCACTGGTCCCCAGCGGTGGGGGGCAAGCAGGGTGGCCAGGGCTGGGCATTGGCACAGGGCCGTTTTGGGCACGATGGGGCTGGGGGTGACAGCTGAGGGTGGGCGATGACCCAGCGGCAGCACCGGATGAGAAATGAGGGTGCATTGGGCATCACAGGCAGTTAGTACTTGGCCTGAGTGGGGCGGCCCCCACGGGCAGGCAGGACCCCCAGGTGGGGGCCAAGGCACTGGGGTGTCCCCAGGGGTTCCCTCCCCATCACTGCCTGCTCCCCTGTGTCCCTGCGGCCCCTCCCTGGTGTTGCATGGTGATGGCACGAGGCAGCAGGGTGGCATTACAGCCCCTGGAGAGGGTGCCTGTCCCTGGAGATGGTTCTGCACAGCCAGCGAGGGAGCTCAGTCTCCCATCACCCTGATCTGGTTCCTTCTCCTGCTTTCCCACTCCCACCCACCCTGCTCCCGCTCCCCCTGCTTCTGCGCCCACTGCCCTGGTGCACCACCTTCTCCCACTACCTTGCTCCTGCTCCTGTTCCCCTTGCCCTGCTCCTGCTCCCACCCCTCTGCCCCTTCTCCCACCACCCCAGCCTCGTGCGGCTGCTCCAAGACCCTGGCAGGGGTCCCACCGCCTGCTGCTGCCTGTACTGTCGCTGCGTCCCCCCAGGCCCTGGGGCCCCCCGGCCAGTGCAGGCTGGTGCGAGGAAACCCTCCAGGCTGCGTTTGTTACCAAAGTGGGGAGAAAATCGAGGCCGAAGGCTGTGCGAGCAGAGCCGGCTTCCTGCTGTGGGCAGGCGCTGCCTGCGGGGGGGCTGCCTGCCATGGCCCCGCTGCTCACAGGCTGAAGAGTTGGGGATCCCCCCGCCACCGCCGTGGAAGCACTTTTGCAGTGGGGAAACTGAGGCACGGCACTGCGGGGTGGCTTCGGCAGCGTTCGGGCCGGGGTCCCTCCCGCTTGCCCTGCCCGCAGGCGGGATGCAGCGGTGCAGGCAGGGGCCAGGCAGGGCGGGATGCAGCGGTGCAGGCAGGGGGCCAGGCAGGGCGGGGGTCACGGCGCAGCCGGCCCCGCCACGGGCAGGATGCCGGCTGTCAGGCCGGGAAGAGGAAGAGCGACTTCCCCATCCGAGGGGGCAGGGTCCGGTGCAGTGGGGGCTCAGGGTGGGGGGCACGGCCCCTTCGCCCTTCCCCGGCTGCACTGCCCCAGTCCTGCAGCCCCAGGGTCGCTGGGGAAAGGGGTCCCTGCCCAACCCAGGGCTCTGGGCAGATGTGGCATCCCTGGCCCCCTCCGCCCCGGCACCTCCGTTCCCTCCACATCCCCATTGCTGCGGCACATGTGTCCGCTGCCCCAGCCGAGGTAACCCTCCCACCGTGATGCATCCTGTTGGGCGGCAGCTTTTCCCGGTGGGAGAGGGGCTGCTGGCCCCACGGGTGGGCACTCTCCTGCCCCAGCACTGCGCCGTGCCCCCGCGCCTTGGCTGGGCTGGGCTCAGCAGCGCCCGGCTCCAGCCTGCAGCAGGAAGGGGAGCAGGATGCGGCCCTTAATGGTATTTGCAGAGGGAACCTGAGGAAAGCAAACAGGGAAACATGCACTGGGCTCGGGGATAAACACAGCTGCTGGAGCGGACGTCAGTGCTGGGGGCTGCAGCAGCAGCTGCTCTCGCACCCAACCACAGCACCAGCACAGCCTCTGCCCCGCCGGGGCCAGCACCAGTCCTGCTCAGTGTGTGCAGCACCAGGCATCCAGGCTGGGGCGCACGGCAGCAGCCCACCCGCTCCCGCAACCCAGATCTGCCCCTGGCCTCGTGCCCTGCTGCCCTCAATCCTCTACCTGGCTGGGGGCACGGCACAGCATGGCATGGCACAGGGTGCTGCAGCAGCCTGGCTGTCCTGGTAGCACCATCCTGGGGACAATGCGGTCCCCGTGCAGGCCAGCTGCAGTGGCACACGCGTTTGCCCTGGGTCAGGGGATGCAGTTCCCCCTCAGGGGGTCTCTGGGCTGCTGGGGGGATGTACCTGTCTAGAAAGCTCACCCAGGCTGCGGGCTGGAGGGTGAACCGAGTGTAACCTGCCCTTCTGCACCCTCCAGCCTCAGGGTGCCCGAGCTGGGGGGCCATGGTGACCCCAGCCTGGCGCGTCTCCTGACCCTCTCCCTTCCCCACAGGCTGCTGAAGGGGGACACGAGGGACACCAAGCTGCAGGGATGCAGAGCATCAAGTGCGTGGTGGTGGGTGACGGGGCAGTGGGGAAGACCTGCTTGCTCATCTGCTACACCACCAACGCCTTCCCCAAGGAGTATATCCCCACCGTCTTCGACAACTACAGCGCCCAGAACACGGTGGATGGCAGGACTATTAACTTAAACCTGTGGGACACGGCAGGCCAGGAGGAGTACGACCGCCTCCGGACGCTTTCCTACCCCCAGACCAATGTCTTCATCATCTGCTTCTCTATCGCCAGCCCACCCTCCTATGAGAACGTCAAGCACAAGTGGTACCCGGAGGTGTGCCACCACTGCCCCAGCGTGCCCATCCTCCTCGTTGGCACCAAGAAGGATCTGAGAAACAACCCTGAGACCATGAAGCGGCTCAAGGAGCAGAACCAAGCACCTATCACCACCCAGCAAGGCATCAGCCTCTCCAAGCAGATCCGTGCCGTCAAGTACCTGGAGTGCTCGGCACTCAACCAGGAGGGCATCAAGGATGTCTTCACGGAGGCAGTGAGGGCCGTGCTCAATCCTGTCCCAGCCAAGCCCAAGAAGCCCTGCATCCTCTTGTGACGGGGCTGCTGGTGACCAGTGAGAGACGATCCTGCCTTTGCCCTGGCCCTGCCGCCCCCCAAGACACTGCCCGGCGCTGCCAGCCCCCCTGCCTGCCCCGGTGCCTCTCCGAGCCTTGCTGTACCCCCCCAGGGATGGCGGGACCAGGGCTTGCCAGCCCAAAGCCACCAGCTTTAATAATACAGACCTTGTTTGCACTAACTGGCCACCCTGGGGGCAGTGGGGCTTCCACAGCCCCGCGGGACCCCCACCCTGGCCCTGGCTGTCAGTGTTTGCTTTTGGGTGATGCCTCTCCGGTCCCGGCACAGAGCAAGGGGATGCCTGGGGTAGCTGAACCCCCCTCCTGCCTTGAGCACTTCACAGGGACCTGCCACCCCCACCCTGAGCACCCCATGGGGACCTGCCACCCCCATCCCCTGGCACCAGCATGGCTGTGGGGTGCTCGGGGGGGAGGCCTCAGCCCCTCTGTGCCAGCCCCGGTGCTTGGCCACCTCTGAGCATCCCACTGCCCTGGTGTTGGCACGGTCCCATCCCACTGCGGGGTGCCAGCGGCGGCGCTGGGGGGTCTCCTGGGTGGGTGTTTGGGGTGAGCTCAGCCTGGCGCAGCATCACCAGCTCCCTGGGGCCAGTGCTGGGGAAGTCCAGCCCTGGCAAGAGCGGAGCTGGTGCTGCTGGCAAATGCTGCCAGAGGAGTGTGTTCCCATGCTGGCCACCGCTGGGGCTCTGGAGGGTAGTGGGACTCACCTGCAACCAGCCGCTCCCCGAGTTGCTTCTCCTTAAATAAAGAGACCTGCCCAGGCTCCCGGTCTCCTGTGCTCTCCTGCGTGCACCCACCTTTCCTGGGCATGAGGACCCCCCTGCAGCCACCCTGGGGGGACACGGGTGCCCCTGTCCCGAGCTAGGCCAGGACCCCTCACCCTGCCAGGGCCAAGCTGAGGGTGCTCATGGCAGTGCTGCTGCCTGACGGGGGTCTCTGCCCAGGGAAGCCTGGGGTGCCCCTGCCATGGCCAGCCATGGACCCTGGCCACCCCCATGCCTGCTCAGGGCCAGCACTGAGCTCCCTTGCAGGGGGCTTGGGGACATTGCACTGGGTGGGAATGGGGACATGGGATGGGGACATTGCAGGGGTGGGCACAGGGGGCTGTGGGAGCAAAGTCCTCTCCTTGAAGCCCCCCAGCCACCCCGGCTCTGGCTCTGCCCTGTCCTGCCCCACTCCGGAGCCAGAGCCTCATGTCCCCATGCCCAGGGTGTCCCGGGAGACCCCGAGTCCTGTGGCCGAGTGCTGAGAATGATGATGATGATGGCAGCAGACCCAGCTGCTCGGCCGCACTTGCCACCCCCTTGCCAGCCCCCACGGGTGCCGGCACGTGCTGGCCGGCGGCTGGATCCGGCGAGGCCTGGCAGGGCCCCTGCTGCCGCGCACACGGGCCCCTTGTCTGGCCCCGGAGCCTTCCTGCAGGAAGGGCAGAGACCCGCCACCCGCCACAAGCCGCCTTTGTTCCCTGCTGCCATTTCCCGGCCAGAGACGGGGGCCGCCGGGGGCCAGCGTGGGCGACGGTGCCGCCAGGCAGGGTGGCTTCAGCCATGTCCCATCCCCGTCCCTCTCCCACGGCCGTGCCTTGCTGCAGCCTCCTGGGCGTTGGTGCAAAGCGTGGCCCCCCTGGCCCCCCAGCCTGGGAGGCTGCAGTGGTGGTGGGGCATGGTCCCGGCTCATCCCTGGGGGGCTGCACGCCAGCAGGCTGGCAGCTCCCAGCTGCACCGAATCCTGCCTCCTCCGTGGGGATCCCTGTGGCCATGTCCCGCTCCCACTGCACGGTGCCATGAGGGTTGTATCCTGCTCCCACTGCAGCAGCAGGATCTGACCTTCATCCCCACTGCTGTTGGGGAGGGCTGTGCTGTGGGGGGGGTCCCTCACTGGTGTCTGAGGGGCTGTGCCACCCCACGAGCTCCCGTGGGCCGGGCTGATGGCAGAGCTGTGGGTGCCACGGTGTGGGGCCGCACAGGGCAGAGCTGGGGGGCTAATGCAGCGCTGGGCCCCCTCCCTCGCTGGGATGCCCTGTGTTGTCAGGGGACCCTCGGTATGCCTGGGCTGCCACAGCAGGGATGTCCCTGTGTCTGCGGCAGGAGCTGGCCAGAGGTCTCCTGCCAGGCCACCAACACAGACCCTCCACCCCCAGGACTGGCAGCGTGCAGGCAGGGGCTGCAGCCCCCGCGGTGGGCAAGGTGCCATCCTGGCAGGGCACAGCAGAGGAACGGGTGCTGGGACGAGGCAGGGACCCTGGGGTGGGATGCCGAGAGAGGCAGCAGGATGCAGCCCTGCCCTGGCCCTGGAATGGTGGGATGAGCTCATAGCTGTTCCCCTCCCAGCTGCACCCTGGCCTGGCTCGGCTTGGCCACAGTGAGGTCAGGGTCCTGCCACTGCCCTGGCAGGAGCCCCCGGCGTGGGGCAGAGGGAAACTGAGGCCCCAGGCAGCTCCCCTGCCCCTGCTCAGCCCCAGCGCCATGCTGCGTACCCCAGCTGTGTGCACCCCAGCCCTGCTGGCCCCAGGCTCCACCGCCCCGGGCTGTGCTGGCCCCCTGCCCCGCAGCATCCATAGCATCCGCAGCCCAGTCCCTGGGGCTGGGTGGGGAGCAGAGCCGCCAGCTGTGGGGTGGACTCAGCCCGGCTCCCTGGCTGGCTCCCAGCCTCCTCCAGCCCCACCAAGCCTGCCCAGCCTCGGCCGGCACCCAGGGTCCATGTTCTGCACCTCCCAGCTTCCAACACCCAGGATCTGCATCCCACACTCCAGCCCCAGCACTCGGGCTCCACATCCTGCACTCCAGCCCAGACCCCACCTCGGCCCAGGGTCCTGGGAAGGGATGCGACCTGCTGGCCAGGCTGGGTGGAAGTGGCACAGAGTTCGCTGAGAGCTCACAAAAATACTCAGTGCTTTATTTCAACCTCAAAACCAAGGCGCAGATGCTGCCAGAGGGCAGCACGCCACACGCATGCAGGCAGGGGAGATGGATGGAGCCCTGCATGGCACAGTGGGAACACTCACGGATGGACACATGCATGGCAGGACCCGCTCGAAGGCCAGCCTGGGCCCGGCTCACCCAGGGCCACTGGCCAGGGTGCCAGCAGGAGAAGGCTGTGCCCCAGCCTCAGGAACAAGTGTTGGGACATCCCAGGGGACTGCTGGTGGTGGCTGCATTCACATGAGGGGCAGCTGCAAGGACCCACGTTGATCCTTCACAGCCGAGTGTCGCAAGCAGACCTCCCCAAATTCAAGACAGCTCCAGATGCCGCCAGGCTCAGCCCTCTCCCCCTGCCTGCAGCTCCTGCCCATTCCTCTTCCCGACAGCCTTCAGGCATGAGCCCTGTGCTACCTCTCCCAGCACAGCACCAGCTCCCTGGTGCCCTGCTGTACAGGATGCGGCCAAGCCCTCCTGGGCCATGGCCTCTTTGAGCCAGAGCAGTGGCAGCCCCCTTCCACTAGCACTACCCGGGGTCTGGCCATGCATGGAGGAGGAGCGGAGGAGTCTGGGGACACTGCCAGCACCCAGATGGCACCACCACCATGCCAGTCCCCTGTGCCTTGGCAGCCAGAGCCCGCAGATTGGGGTGTCACTGCTGGCACCCTCCTCCTGGGGCAGCAGCACCGCTGAACTCCAGCACTTTCCAGCTCAAGTCCTACGGCACAGGGGAAGCCGTGCAGATGCCAGAGTGAGGATCTCCAGCATCACTTGCCCTTCCTCCCCAAACTGGGCTTGAAGTGGAGCACCCCTTGCTTGCTGGAGGGGGCTTCTGGGAAAGGCAGAGCAGGAGAGCTTGGATGCTCTTGGCATCTGCCATGCCTCGTGCCCCCCTTGCATTTGCACTCTCCTACCTGGTTCCCGTGCAGTCTGTGCACGAGACAGCACCTTGAAAGACACTCCCTTCCCAGCAACCAGGCATGGATGGGCCAGAACCCTGCCCTGGCCCTGGATGGGAGAGCAGTGCCTGGGACCAGCTCCTGGCCATGGCTCCTGTGCTCACCCCGGGCTCAGAAGGAGCCTGGCTGCTGCCCCAGGCGCCGCAGCATGGGCTCGACTCTGTCCCAGCTCTAGCCCGGCAGCAAAGGCTTTCCAAGTAGTCACAGCTGTAGGCTGCTCTACTTGGGGGTGCAACTAGAGAGATGCAGGGGCAGCAAGTGCTCCTTCTCCCCAGGCTGCCTTAAGCTTCGAGGCCGGAAAGGCCACCAGCCCTTTTTGGGGACCTTGGCCAAGGACCTCCAGCCTGGAGAAGAAACCATGAGACCACCCAGGCAAAGCAGGGGCACAGCAAGGCTGGCCCCTGTGCCCCGATGCTGGGAGCAGAATCCTGCTCTGCCCGGAGCATCTTTCAGAGAAACAGGCAGCAGGTACCCACCCCCCTCCTCTGTCCTCCTGCCTATGCCGGTATCCGGCAGGGAGCCAGGGCAGGGGGTACTGGTCTCGAGGGTCCCCAGGAAGAGCCCAGAGCTCCAGGCACCGCCAGGGACCATGCACAGACACCTGTGGGGCCCAGGACCCCGGGATGATCGTTGCAGCAACTCCACAGCAAACACCCCGGCCCCAGCCCTGGGAGCAGCAGGAGAGGGAAGGGGCTCTCTGCCTCCCCTAGGGAAAGAACAGCCCCCGCCTGGCACCAGCACCGTGGCTGCCACGCAGCTGGCTGTGGCACAAGGCCAGCTAGAAGTGCTTGTCCTCCAGCAGCGAGCTCACCACCAGCTCCTTGTTGCCGAAGTCCCAGAAGGCAGTCATGTGGAAGGCCATGTTCGAGAGGACAACCAGGTACTCCAGGAAGGCGAAGATGGTGTACACTGATGGAGGAAACAGAGCAGGTGAGAGGAACCTGCAGCCAGATCTGCCTGGAGAGCTGGGGGATCTCCTGGGGCACCTCCCTGGGGCAGCAGGGCACAGGGTGGGGGGATTGTCCCCTACTTGAATCCAGGCTGGGGGAGGACAGCTGGGTACCATTCCTCCTGGGGCAGCTCTCCTGGCCTCCGGCTGGGATTCGGCAGGCAAGGTGTCACCCTGGCCCCTTCCCCCAGCACATCCCCCCAGGCACAGCTGAGCCAAGCCACGGCAGGACCACAGCCCCGCCCTGGCCCTCTTACCTCCAGGGCTGCAGTACCAGTTGTGGTGGAAGTAGACACACACAGCAAACGCAAACGTGATGAAGGTGAAGAAGAAGAGCAGCTGCTTCCACTTGTATGACTTGCGCTCCTGGAAGAGGCCAAGAGCTGGGTCACAGACCCAGCCAGTCCCTGGTGCCTGCCTCATCCCTCTCACCCTGCACAGCAGGGACCTGTGGAGGCCACAGGCAGCTCAGCTCTCGCCTCTGTGGATGCCTGAGATGCCAGAGCAGCCATCCCCATCCCCAGGGAAGCTCTGCCTGGGCCCCACTGCAGCCCCTCTGCACCTGAGCTCCTTGGGCACAGCCGGCTGGGTAAGGACCACAGGCCACACCGGCCGCTTTGGCAGGGCTGTGACCTGGGCGCACACGGGGGGATCACACCTACATGGAGATGAACCAACCCCAGGCTCCCTGCGGTGGGGCAATAAGGCAGCCCCAAAGGCGAGCTGCCAAAGGGGGCCGTGGCATGCCGCCAGCTCCCACCCAGCTCTTCCCTTGGGAACTCACTGCTGCAGCTAAGTGAGGGGCAACAGGAGCCATGGGTGCCTCTGGCACCATCTGACACCAACAAGCCACACAGCCGAGGCAGGAGCACCTGGCCGCCTGTGGTGGTGCTGGGATGCATATGGCACACGGGGCCCTTGTAGCTCCCGAAAGATGGGCCAACGGCTCTACCAGACAGTAGATCCTCTGACTGCAGGCCGGGCGGCTGCAGGTGGCCCCGGCTCCCCTGGGCGCTGCCCAACCACCCCAGCATGGGGAATTCACCAGTGTGTGCAGGCAGCGGCAGCCGGCACTGCACCCCCTCACTTGTAACTGCACCAGGGAGGAGGAAACCACATGAAGGAGTGGCAGCTGGGGCAGGCGCTGCACCGGAGGCATCGCACAAGCCACCCTGGGGCTGGGGGGGCCCCATCCTGCGCCCCAGCACCACCTCCAACAGCACAACAGCAGGGAGAAGAGCATGGGGCTGCTGCCAGCGGCCCCCCATGCACCCAGCAATGCACAGTTTGCTGCTTCTGTGCTGGCAGAGTCCATCCCCTCCAGGAAAGGGAGCAGCCCAGGGGCCAGCCCTCTCCCCCATGCTGGGCTCCCCCAACCCACTGCCCCATATACATGCTGCCCAGCATCCCCCAAAGCCGGGGACTGTGGTGGGTACCAGCTTCAGCCCCCTTCCTCTTCTCTCCCATCAGGCTGAGCATCATGGATAAAGAAACCTAAAGCCCTGGAGTGAACAATAAGCCCCTGTGGCAGAGGAACCCCAAACCACAGCTGGACACTAAGGAGGATACAGGGGAGACCCCAGCATCTCCACCCCAATGCAGGACAGCCAACACGCCAAGCCCTGGAGCAGAGGGGCTGGAAAGAAGGGGGCCAGCCCATACCAAGGGGCTGAGGATGCTATGGATGGCCCAGACATGGGCTGTTATTACCATTTCTGGGTGGGAGGGGAATTTCCCCCTTGTCTGATGTTTCACGTGAGACAAAAACTCCATTTTCAGGGACTGCTGAGAATAAGGAAAATTTAAATTGCCCCATCACACTTTCCATTACCCCCCGGAAAGTGCGATGGCAGGCTCAGCCAGCCACCCTGTAAGCACAAACAGGTCACGGCAGGGAGGAAAACCCAGAGAGGAAGGATGGCCTCACGGTTGTCTTTACCACCTGGGGACACAGGGCCAACGCTGCCTCCGCCCCACAGGGTCTGGACAGGTCCTTCCCAGCTCAGGCTCATGGGGGTCCCTCTCCCCAGCAGCTCCCGGGACCCTCTGGAGCAGGGTTTCCTGCAGACAGGAGCAGGCAGCGCTGCCCACAGCCCCTGCCCGCCTGCCCACCAGGAAGCAGGGGGTGGCTGATGCTCAGCCATGAGGGTGCGGGGCCAGGGGCACGGGGTGGGGCGAGCAGCAGTGCCAACCCCGGAGTTAAATAACAATGAGCAGCCAGGGCTGAGGCGTTATGTAAAGTTTCACACCGGAAAAGCGGGTCACAAAACAGCCTTGTTTTCATCCAGGTCCCACGGCAGCGGAAACGGCTGCACTACGAAGCAGCAGCCAAGTCCCGCTCATCGCAGCAAGGTGAGCGGCAGCTCCCCACTGTACATCCCTGCACTGCATCGCACCCTGCTGCACTGCACGGCCTCATACGGCACTACGCTGCATTGCACGGCACTACAGCGTGTCATATGGCACCACGCTGTGCTGCATGGCACTGCACTGGGTCATACGGCACCACACTGTGTTGCACCGCATTGCTTCATGTTGCACCACACTGCACCCTGGGACGGTTCACTGCATCATATGGCACTGCAGCATTTTGCGCTGCACGGCACTGTACAGCTCCAAAGCACACAGTGCTGCCACACGCCACGGTACTGTACCACACAGCACCTCACTGCGCTGCACAGCCCCTGAATCCATGCCTTACAGGAGGCTGCTGCTTGCAGTGGATTTAAGGCATCCCCAGATTACTCACAAGGGGCTCCCAGTGATCCAGCAGCCAAAGGCTGGGGGATACCAGGCAGCTGAACCTCCTGGGACATCCCCAGTGAATGCCGTGACGGACCACGTGTGGGGGATCTCCAGTAAAACTGGTGATTGTGACTGGCACTGCCCGAGCCACAAGCCAGGCAGTGGGTACAGTCCCCGCTGGCGAGCAGACAGGCAACTCATCTCCATCAGGCACCAGCAGCTATTGGAGCTCCCATCACAGCGCCTGAAGTGCAGGCAGGCCAGCTCCTGCCACCTCCTCCTCCTGCACCAGGGCAGGGGGTAATGCTCCAGCTCCCAATCTCCCGCCGCAGTCCTCAGTCTCCTCTTTGCTGCGGCTGGGTGTCCTGCCCACGCTGCTGCAGGGACCTTCCCTGAGGAGCAGCAAACAGTGCCAGATTTCAAGCCAGCAGCTGCTGAGAAACCTCTGTTCAGCAACATGGGCATCTGTTGCAACACATGCTGCCTCCCAGACCCCATGCACCCCTGGGGACCCACCACTGGCAGCAAGCACCTTGCAGGCATAATCCCCTGGGGCACTAGGCTGAGCTGTGCCCTGTCACTAGGGATTAACACCTAATTATCCACTTGCCTCTTATAATCCTTGGTCAGGCTGGGCCCAGTCCAGGGACTCACCCTTCAGGGAGAAGCAGAGGGTGAGCACCCAGGAAAACTCTCCACTCACAAGGCCCCAGAGGCACAGGGACAGGGTGCCATGACACGGGCCTGGGGACACCCTCAGGGGTCCTGCAGCAGGACGAAGGGCAGCGCAGGAGCAGGAGACCCCCAGGCCAGTGCCCTGGAGGGGAGCTGGCAGCATTAAGCACCCTGGCAGGAGGCTGAAGCCTCCAGCTCCCTGCGAGGAAAAAGAGGGATAAGAAAATCCCAAGGAATTCCAAGTGACTGTGAAATGCTCAAGACATGCACACTGAGGCGGGAAGGATGGTTTTACAGCCTGGTAAACCCAGAGGGATAGTGGTGCACCCCTCCTCCTCTGGGAAGTAAGAACCCTAACCCTAAGCCTGACCCTAACCTTAACCCAGCACGGTGCCGTGCAGAACCTGCTCGCCTGCTGGCTGGGGCAGAGGGATGCTGCCAGGGCACTCCCATGCCTGGCATGGGCAGCAGGCATCGGCTGTCCAGGGATGGGGTGCTCCAAGCTCCAGCAGCTTCAGATCCCCGTGTGCCCTTGCTGAGGCTGCTGGGCTGGTGCAGCCGCAGCTGGCAACACTTGGCTGCCAACCCTGGCTTCGCAATTTCCGCCTGGCAAGACAGACTAGGGCACACGGTGTCCCCTACAAGCCACTCCAGTTTCACGCAGCTCTCCCCACCCCCAAGCCAGCCCTCTGTAGCTGGATGCGTGTCTGGCCCAGAAAACCACAGGCAAATTATATTTAGTCTAGCAGCTTCCAGGTTTTGAGCCGGAGCACGTTCCCTGTGCACACAAAGGTGAGTCAGGAGCAAGAGGCCAGATGATGGGGGTGAGGAGAACAGACTGGCTGCACCAACCTAGCCTGGTAGGGACAGCCCTGCAGCCCCAGCCCGGGACACTGCCCTGTGCGGCTCTGAGCCTGTGGAAGGTGCCTGGCACTTCCCTCCCCCATTCCAGGGGAGCCCCCAGCCCTGCAAACCTGGCTCCAAGGGCTGGAGGATGGCTGCTGTGAGCGGACAGGTGGGAAATAGCAGCAAGGAGGCACAGAGTCTCCTGCTTCTTCCACTGCCTCTGGAGAAGAAGAGGGACCCTGCAGAGTTCACACCCCAGTTCCTGACAGGGATAGGAAACGGAATGGCAAAGTGACATTAACTCAAAATGCAAAAGCTACGCTCTCCTGGGACCTCCCAAGCACCAGCTCTGCTCCTGGCGCTGTCCCTTCCTGGGGGACAAGCAGCACCCTTGAGGTTATGTGCTGCACACTGGTCCCATCTCCCCCTCAAGCATTTCTGGCTCCCCTGTGGTGAACCCAAAGACAAGCTGTCCTAGCACTGACAGCTTAGCACTGGTATATTTATAGAGGGCTTGTGTGAGCTACCGCCACCCCCCCATGGGCTGCTGTCGCTAGATTGCCGGCTAGGTGACGGTGCTACCGAGGAGTCAGGCTGAAAGCATGCCTGTTCACCGACTGTGCTTGAGGTACCTTCCACATGGCTCCAGCAGCAGCTGGAAAATAAGCTCAGCTGTCCTGCTCTGGCAGTGCAAGCAGAAATGGCTTAACCAGTGCTATGGAGGACAGGAGCAGCCGTGGAACGAGCATGGTGCCTGCCAGCCAGGCACTGGTCAGCCCCGCTGTGCTTGTGCAGGCGGGATTTGCAGCTGAGCAGCACCTCTGCCTTCACACTTGCTGCATGACGTGCTTCCCAGTAGCCGCCAGCCTGGGGCCAGGCTCAGCCCTGCAGAGCGGGCCGCCTGCAGCCTGGGCTGCTGCGGGGCAAAGCCCCAGCGGCACAGCAGGACCCGGCCCTACTGATGAGCCTAAAGCAGCCAGCCCGGCAGCTGCCACACGCATGCATGCGTGTCTCCTGGCTGAAATGCAGCCGCTAGTGACACCAGCCACTGGGGCAGGGGGGGAAATATGTTTGCAAACAAGAAGTGAAACTGCTCTGCTCTGCTGCACATCATCTTCGATGTGGCAGAGCCAGCTGTGGAAGGAAGGTTTTAAAGGGTGTGCAGCTGGCCAGGAGCAGAGGTGCCAGCCAGAGAGGGCAAGCCACAGCCAAGCACCAAGGACTGGGTGCGCTGACTCTAGTCTGCTGCGATCCCTCCATAGCTGGAGGCTCTCTGGCTCCATTTCCCTTCTCCTACCTGAGCTCTCTTCTCTGCTTGGCCCCCTCCCCTCTTCCTCTCACCTTGCTTTCTCTTTTCTCCCCTCCTGCAGAGCTTTATTTTCCTTTCTCTTACTATTTGCCACCTTGTAACTGGAAACAGTCTGTACTTCCCCATTATGAACAAGTTCCTTAGCACCTTCCTGCCCTTGCAGAAAGGCAGGCAGTTGCAACACGAGCCCCGACGAACGAAAGGCTTTTGCAAGACCAATTCCTGTGACTCACGTGCTGAAACTCTGGCAAACCTGGGGAGCTTTGCCCCTCTCTGGCAGCGCTAAAAAGCTGTGCCAGACATGGAGCCTGAGAAAGGCTGTGCACAGACCCCTGCTCCCTCCTCCGGACTGACCAGAAGGGAAGGCTGGGTCCAGCCTTCCAGCTCCTTGCATGGAGTTTGTCCTGGAGATGGTCCCAGGTTTGGCCCTGGAGAATGTGAACTCCCCTGGGGACCCTCAGTGACTTCCTCTGCTCTGGTACCCTGCATCACCCTTGCCCTGGAGCTGGCAGTGGCAGAAGGGGACAGGCTGGTGGTAGCAAAGGTGAACAAAATGCCCCCGTGAGTGACACAAACTGAGACAGAATCTGGTCTCAAGATGTCACGACCTGCAAGAAAAGAGGTCACTTGCACCCTGCCCTAAACCAGACCCGCTGGCCTCTGGCCTGGCCAGCTCAGCAAGCACTGCCCAACTTCTCCCTGCTCTTGCTGAGGCTGGCAGTTCCCGCTGGCCGCTTGGCTTGGGGTGAGGAGGATGTGGTAGTGGCACCGCGCTCACCGTGGCCTTGCCACCCTTCCCCTGCCGAGCCAAGCAAGCCGCAGGTGTTGCAGGAGCTGGGCTAAGCCCACCGGCAGCCCCTCAGAGCCCTGCTGCCACCGGCCTGTGAAGTGAAGCAGGCATGCAGCCCAAGGAACCCAAACAGCAGGATAAGCCCCAGGAGACCATGTCCAGCCTGGAGGAGCCATGGCCCCGTGGGAGTGATTCACAGCAGAAGCCCAACTCGCACATCATGGGACACTGATGGTGTGACAAGGCAGATCTGCAGAGTGATGATAAGGGCGAGTGCCTGCTTATCAAAGGATGCCGCCTGCGGGCACATGCCCAGCAGCGTGCCAAGCCCTCGGCCCACTTCGTCCAGATACATCCAATCTGACAGCCGCATCGCCACCCTGCAGGGCTTTGCTTTCAGAGGAACTCACCCGTCACCCTCACTCCCCAGGCGACAGCTCCATCTGCTGACACGCAGCCCCGCAGGAAGCTGGTGCAGGGGACATGGTGCTCCCAGGCAGAGGCAGATGAGCCCTGAGGGCTCCAGGTCAGGGCTGGCCCCAAAGGGGAACTCTCTCCGTGGGGATCTGGCGGAGGGCCATGCACCCTTGCAGGCAGCTCCTCTCCATCAGCAGGGCCTTTCCAAGATGGGAGGAGGAAGCCATGCCAGGTGGTAGCATGTTCAGCCAGGGCATCACTGTGCCACTCTGCCCTTCCACCCAGGGATGTGCCACAGTCAACACATCCTTGGAGGGAGCAAATGCTCCTTTTCTGGGCTTGGGCACATGCACCAGGACAGAGCAGTGCCCCCAGCACAGCTCAAGCCTTGCAGCGTCACGGAGACTGTAACAAGGAAAAGCTGCCACCTTGCCTGCACTGCAGCACACAGTTAGAGATGCTGCGGCTTGGTAGCAGCCCCCAGACCAAGTGAGTCCTGCAGGATGGGGAGACAGGTTTGCTGTGCCTCGCTCTCATGCCCAAAACCCAGCAACACCAACACAAGAGATGCATAGGCTGCTCCAGCACCAGCAGGTGCATGAGAGCCCAGGTGACAGCACCCAGCAGCACTGAGCCTGCAGGCTTTGTGGGCACAGGCTGCTCCCCAAGCAGACACCCAGCAAGGCCACCATCCCACAGCAGCTTCACAGACCAGCTGTGGACGTGCAGACACACAGAACAGGCTCTGGACAGCCATGACAGCACCTCCCGCTTGCTTTCCTCAGCTCCTCAGGAGCAGGTAATGAACGAGCCCCACCAGGTGACATGGCAGAGGAAGGCAACCTGCAGGCAGGAGTGCTGTCAGATGGCAGCAGGGTGCACTGGATCAAAACACAACCGGTGCAACATTGTTCATGGTGTTCCCTAATATGAACTTGGGAGAAACCCACCCAAATTACCAGCAGAGGAAAGCCAGACATTTACAGGCAGGCTGCTCACCTCCCTAATCCAATCCTCTGGCTCTGATGCTGTGATGGGTCAGGGACACATTACACCAGAGTTCTCTGCCTGCAGTCCCTGCCACACACAGCGATGTGTACCCATCACCATCGGTGTACACAGGTTCAGAGCTCAGCCCAGGGAACAGCCATGGTCCCCACCTCACAGCCAGCATCTGTTTTTTCGCTCCTGCCAGCTGACAGCAGGACTAGCGCTGCTGCTAACATGCTGCAACCAAAACTCACGGGCTTGCTGCAATGCCACAGTCTGCAAAAGCGCAAGGACTGCAGGCAGGCACTGCCTGGGGCGACTGCTGCATGGGGAGACATCTGAGGTGCAGTGCTGGGGGAAGAGATGCAGGGACTTGATGTTCTCACAGAAAACAAAACAAGAAAAACCCCCACCCAACCAAAAAAATAAACTAAAAAACAAGCCAAAAAAGATGAAATCTATAAAGGAAGCCGCAGTAAAGCCACTAAGGGGTGACTGCTGAGCTCCCATTTTCCCCATACCACCAGAGACAACAGCTTGCTTCCCAGCAAGAGGGGAACCCCAGGATCTCCAAAAGTCCCTTTCACCGGGAATCCTGCAGCCATACAACTGCTGGAAGCTTCTTTTCCAAGTCTCTGAAATAAGCCAGCAAGGGGATGGGCTCAGTGAATTGCCGAAAGGGGACAATAAACAGCCGTGATTGAGCAGGAGCCTTACCAAGGCGCTCTCTGAACTGTCCAAGCAGACCCCACACACAGCACTCATCCTGCCCTGTACACAGTCACTTTGGAAAGACTTGCTCCCAGCCCTCGCCAGCTTCCCAGTCCCGGGATAAAGGCATACACCTCCAACAGTTTCCTCTGAAGGTCTCTGCTTTGCAAAGTGATGACTTTTCTGGGGCAACACAGTCCAGGAAGCCCTGGGGACCTCCCTTATGTATTACTGGGGACTGTGAGGGCTGGACTGGGGACCAGCAGGGCAAGACACATCCCCAGGGAGAAAAGGACAGAGAGGTCCAGGGAGCCCAGAGACCCACACAAAGCTGAGCATACAAGAGGCATGCATGCACAGAAGCAACTTTCTCATACAGAATTTCAAAGCTGAATGTCCTGCCCTGCCTGTCTGTGGCTGTGCTGGTGCCCACAGTCCAGCATGGCACAAAAGCTGCATCCAGGTGATGGAGCCAGAAGGCCCTGGCTGGATCCTCTGTCTGACCAGCAAGTCTCTGAGCCCACAGAGAACCAGACCCACAGCCAGCCTGCTCAGTGCAGTGATTCCTGGAGGAAAGGGATAACACAACACCTGCTGCCTACTCCTGGCAGCTGTTCCCAGTTCCCCAGCACAGAGAAGCAAATTTCAGCTCAGAAACAGGTATTTTCAGGCAAGAAGGTCAGCAAACTCAACCTGTAGGCACACTGACGGGGTGGCATTCAAACATCAGCTCTAAGTGAAAACGAGAAAATAGGAAATCAAAAGATTCCTCCCCACTTCATTTTGGTAAACCATGAATTTTGGTGACCATGTTTCCCAGTTTCACCTGCTAGTGTTAACTCCTTTAGGACCCAGTCACAAGCAAGCACCAGCCAAAGGCCTCTACCGCCAGCCATGTGCCCCCTCCCCAGCACCACACGGAGAGAAGAAAGGAAAGTTTCTGTACCTCGGGACTTACTGTGTGTTTCTTAGTCATTCTCCAGAGGATGCACGTCAAGAGCATGTGGCCCAGAGCCGATGTGATAAAGACGATGAAGGCATTTTCGTGGATTGCTGAATCAACAAGACAACAGGTTTACGGTTAAATCTGAGCCAAGAGCACAAGGGGAACAAGGGGCAGGCTTTGGGAGGGTGCAGGACTGCTTTCTGCAGGATGCAGTCCTTCTGGGAGTCCCAGCACCCGGGAGATGCTGTGCCCCCCACACTAGCAGAGGTGTGGGGATCCAGGGTCTTTGCAGGAGAGAGGCATGGCATGGCTCCGCACCCTCAGAGAAGGGACCTGGTCTGAGAGCTTCCATTGCTTCACATCGCTGCAAACCCTGGGCACCCTTGAGAGCAGCTCAGCATCACTGCTGTTCTTCTAGGGACAGGGAAACTGAGGCACGAAGTGGGAGTTTGTGGAGTGAGTCAATTCAAGATCCAGAAAGGGCCATCTTCTGGTCTCCTGCATTATCTACCTACCAATTAACAGCTGTCATCAGCCCCACCACCAGCACTGAAGTAGTCTCAGGCATCACTGAACTAGCACAGATATAGGGTCAGGCTGGAAATGCAGCTGGAGCAACACCAAGCCAGAGCAGTTCATGAAGCCCTAAAGCCACACACAAAGCCCATGCAACTTCAGGTGAGTTATTTTCAAATGAATGCTTCCATTTAAGAGTTTCCCAGCCTCTTCTCCAGGAGCTGAACCACAGGCTGAATTCCCAACCACCTGAATGTAAGCAACGAACTTTCCTGCTTCCCCTCTTGATTCCAGGGGAAGGGAAACCACGTGAGGAGCAATGGTAAAGACAGCTGTTAGAGGTGAAGATATGAGCTGTGGCCTGGAGAGATGATTAACTTGAGCCCGTTCTCATCTCAGCACAGCAGCTAAGGTCTGAAACCTTCCTTCCTCACAAACCTGAGATTAGTCTGTAATAAGGATCTGAGAAAACCAGGTTAGCCTCAGCTCTCAGTGCTGCTTTTGCCCAGCCACTCTGCCACACCTCAGTCTCCCCCTTGCAAAGCTCTGCACAAGCCAAGCAGAGCTGTCAGCTGCCAAACAAGGCACAGGCAGAGCCATTCAGGTGACGGTGTGGTTTGAGGTATCCAAACCCCAAAAGACTGTCTGAATTTCTAAGGCCATGTTGCTAGCCCCTGATGGGCCAGAGAAGCCCCACTGACAGGTCAGTCTGCAGTCCCTGGCCATGGTGGGGGCAGCTGGGGACATCAGCAGAGGCAGGTAGGGTGATGATGGGATGCCTCACCATCATGGGGGATAGGGAGTGCTGGCAGGAGAGAAATAAGGTGAGCTGGACAGGAACACCCCCTAGACCACAGACCTTCCTTGGCTGGAGGTTCACATCCAGCCATCCCAGATCACTGGGCTCCACTATGGATCTGCATCCTCACCCTAAAGACTTGGGGAGGTCCTTGGACTCTGTTCATGACACCGCAGCATTGAAGCCACCAGGCTTACTGATGAAGACCCAGTGGAAGCCAGTGAGCATCTAAATAGTGGGAAGCTTCATCAGACTGACAGCCACTGCACCCGTGACAGGCCCAAACACGAACTGCTCTGGGCACGGCTCCTGAGCGATGAGCAGAAACGCAATAAACACTGCACTGCGAAAGACAGAAGCATCTGTGAGTAGGACAATAAGCACAGGCAAAAAGAGCTGTCAGCTGTCCCACCAGCCTGAAGGGTGCGGGGGCTCATGAATTTGTGACCTGTTTTTCCTTGACAGAAACACAGAGTGATCAGGGTTGGAAGGGACCTCTGGAGATCATCTAGTCTGAAAAACAGCCTGTTGTTTTAGTGGGCAAGATCCAACATCTCCAAACACCAACTTTGACAGGGAATCAGGACAGCACCTGTACTGCTCTGCTTTGCACTTTGAATGTGAAACCCTGCTTCGATGGCAGCAGTGGGCTGGAGGGAGCCTCAGATATCATGCACCTGGTCCTCTGCACTGGGGCTGTACCCCTCATCCCCACAGTCACATTCCCAGCCTTCCCGGAGGGCTCTGGTGGCCACAGCCCATCTCCAGCTTGCTGCTTTAAGCAGTCGTACTGCTTCCTGACCCCCACTGCACCTGCCTTTGAGAGCATGTTTTCCTCACCCATTTTGAGTAGCAAGATATTCTCAGTACAGTACCAGCTGAGTTCCCACCTCCCCATCTCACCTCCCTTGCTGCAAGGAGATAAACCCTCTTCTGTCAACCTCCCCTCCTCTGCACCACTCCAGACCCTCTCTTCTTGGAGCTCTGGCCTGGCCTCCCTTTGCGAGGCTTTGTGACTACATCCTCCAGTGTGGTCCCACAGCCAGACACAATATCCATCATCATCCTCCTCCTCCTCTGGGCAGGCACAGCCAACACACAACTCTCCTGACAAGTCCCAGAACTGGGTTTGTTTCCGCTGCAACAGCACCACCTTGCTGGTCTGTGGATTTGAGTCCTCTCAAGACAATCCCCAGTGTCTCCTTCAGATCTCAGGATTAAACAGCAGCTGGATATCATCACTGGCTCTTAAATTCATTTCAGATGAGACCATGTGGGAGAAGAGCATTTCCCAGCCTATTGTGACTGTATTTTGCACACACTGACTTAACCTGAAAACTTCTGATTTTGTTTTCAGGTCAATACAGGAAATTTTACACAGATAATTTTGTGAGAGGGTATTTAAAATAATGCTCAGCTGGAACAGAGCATGGGCTGGAAGCCAGCTCAGAGCCAAAGCTCAGCAGTGGAGGCAGAGTGGATAGCAGGGATGAACACTAACTTGCATTTGCTCAGCTTCAGAGAGAAGCATTAAGCATGGTCTTGGTACACACGTGCAAACCAAGTGCTAAAGTCTGATCATAGGCTTGCTACAAAAATTCAGCCTATGGTTTTGGCCAATTAGCAGCAACCCAAGAATTTTGGGAAGAACATGGCTATTTGCACATTATAGACATAACTTTGCTCTATAAATACTAATTTTAATGGATTTTTTTTTAAACTGTTTTTTTTCCCCTCCAAACTGACTACCGCCAAAACACTGACATGAAGCAGAGCTCTGCAAAGCCTTGGCAGCTGCCAGTAAGGCCACCAGCAAGATGGTCAACAGGGAGCATGGGAGGAGACACCTACCATAGTTTTCAGATGAGGACACATACGTCAGAATAAGGAGGGCGCAGTTTTCAAGCAGATTGAGCAGCAGGTTGAAGTGGCACAAGCGCAGGTAGCGAGGGTGTGAGCAGTGGCAGCTCTGGTAGTGGTTCCAGTAGGCAATTGCCACCAGGAAGCGGGGAGCCGAGTGGAGGCCGATGCAGAGCCGCCAGACGTAACGCTGGGGGGTCTCTCCCCCAATAGCAGCACTGATGGAGGGGAGGTAGTTAGGGACCTGGAAGAGAGACAATGGCTCATGGGGAGAGGCACAGGGAGTGTGTCATATTGTTGTATTTATAGCTCTCCAAGATGCTAAAACTGATTTGGTGGGGGTTTTTTTCTACATAAGTTTATTCCTTTTTCAAAAGCCTGGGAACATAACGTGGCAGCAATCCTGGTCCATCCCCCAGGACCACACAGCCCCCAGCCCTGCTAGGACAGTCCCCGGGCACTGGGATGCCCTGCTCAGGGTCCCACTTGGGTTTTTCTTAGCTTTATACTTCTGACCTTTATTCCTTCCTTTTACTCAGTCATGGTTCCCCATGTGTTCTTTGCCCCCAAGTTTGGGGACAGAAGAGAGGAGGGTGCACGGTTTTGTTAGTGAAACCCTAATGGGGAGAATCAATAGCAACAGCAGGCAAATACAGTGTTCAGGGAGGAACATAAAACCATCAAAACCATCAATGCAGCCCTGGAATAAACTCCCAACTGCCAGAGTTTCACAGCTCAGGGACTTCCTGAGCCAGTCACAGAAGGGTTTGGGTTGGAAGGTGTTGCAGCACAGTCAAACTATTAAACTGCAACAAGGCTTTTACCGCTGTCCCATACCAAGCGCCCTCATGCCTTGGCCTGGCTTCTCCTCCAGCCAGCCTCTCCTCATTCAGGGCCCCCTTCTCTCAGCTTTTCCCAGGGCCTTTCCTCCT
>JAVJGI010000014.1:1878117-1909241 GCA_035590275.1 Ibycter americanus | reverse complement strand
CCGCGCGCTCTGCGGGGGCCGGAGCGGGAGGGAAGGCCGCGGGTGAGCGTTGGGCAGGGAGCGAGCCGAGGTAAGGGGGTGCGTGGGGGCCCGCGGACGGGGCCCGCTCCGCCAGCCCCTGTGGCGGTGGCCCCCGTGGGTGTGGGGGGAGCTGTCTCCTGCCGCCCCGCGCCCCTGTTTGGGGGCTTTCGGCTGTTTCGGTTTCTCGTTCCCGGTGTTGGCGGAGGTGCTGGGGTGTTTGTGAGGAATGGGCGAGCTGGGCTGGGCTGCTGGCAGCGTGAGAGGCGGTAGCGTTGGGGGGGCTTTGTGGGGGTACGGCCGGGGGAGCGCACGGCAAGCGGTGGGATGCGTGCAGGGGTAAAGGTGGGTCTGTCTCCAGGATCTTAACTGTGGTGGGTGTCTGAGGATGTAACTGTAGGCTGCTGTTGGGAGGGTTATTTAAGGTTATGTTAATACATTAATTGAATTTGTTTGGATGGGACAGGGATGGGGGGGTTATATGATGTCACTGTAAAACTGTAATTAGAGCCCTTTTCCTCAGGAGTGAGGGAATGGCTCCTCTTTGCCTGGGAATGATGTCCAGCAAGTAGGAGAGGACTGTTGTATAAAAACAACCAACTTTTATTAATCCAGCTCTTGTTCAGTCTTTGACTGTTGCTGGTGTTTCTGTGGTTGGGGCTCTAAGTATGGTTCCATGGGGCAGCTCAGAGTTTGATTAATACAATATTTTACACATGCAGTCATGAGCCGGTTGTCTGCCTGTGGTGTCACCTTGCTACTTGGCTTTGGTTAAAGGCGTTCTGCTTGCTGAACTTGAGCTGCTGGGGGTCAGTAAGTAAGGAAAGGTGGGCATCAAAGGAAAACAAAGCTTCAAACCCCATGGGAGGGTGAAATCTGTTAGTAAGTTGTTTGCATTTTAGAAAATTCTGCTTTGGATTTCTTCTGATGCAGAATTTGGCATTTAACAATCCTCAGTATACTGACTGAAAAAGTAGTGGCATAAAAAAGGGGAACAGGGAAACGGGGTTTTATGAATTGCAGATAAGGTTGAGAATAACAAGATTGAACAACTGACAGCTGCATTGGACGCTTTATCTGGCCTTCAGTGAGACTTGCTTAGGGGCAAAGTGAGATGACCGAAAATAGTCTATGGAGACAGAGGAGAAGGTAGCTGAGGTGGGTGTGTGGAGTTCAAGGAGTGCACTCATGTCAGGTGTCAGATTAAAATTCATCCTACAAGTCTAAAATGAAAAAAAGGTAGCATTTTTTTAAGGTGTCTTAGTAGGTGGTGTAGCGCAAGGGAGGGCAAATCATGAAGTTTGGGGTATTGGGAAGTGGGTGGGGGGTGATGGATGTTCTTGGAAGCTGGGTATGGTCATGCTGGAGCACAGAGGTTGGATTTTGAGGAAGCAAATGGGAGGTGGCTCTGTGTTTTGTCCTGCTATCCAAAGCCAGGTTCTGATGGAAAACAAAACCCAGCCTTTGCACTGCAAAGGTGAGGTGCTTAAGGAAGAGTTGTGGGTGCAAGGGAGAGCGTAAGTGGCATGAGTGTTTAGGAGCAGGCCCGTAGGAGGGAGGGGTTCGGAAGGGTGGTAATGTGTTGCAGCATTCCCTGCATCCCAGAGAAGGATCCTGGTGTGTGGCAGGGAATGCTTTTTCTGCCAGGAGGCAGCTCTAGGCTTAGGATGCTCTGATAGTTGGTCAGATGAACTTTTTCTTTCTTCTACCAGAACAATTTTATTTAAAGTACTCTTTAGGACTCCTTGTGGACATAAGGAAGTCCATAAGGGCTTGTATGTGTGAGTGGGAAGCCTCTCAATGCCAAAAAATTGTGATGTGCTGCTGTTTTGAACAGTTAAAAGATTTCACAAAGCATCTTTTTAGTTGCTCTTTAATGCAAGTGTTCGCATACTGATTTGCTCTTGACTGTTTTAATCTCCGGTAGTACTGGGATTGCTGCAGTGGTATGGCAGGTAGCTACGGCTGCTCAAAAATTGGGATTTGGCTGTTTCCAGAAGGTGGTATGGGTTTTGGGGGAAAACAAATACTTAGGATTTAATGGATGGGCAGATAGATTTAGTGACTTTGCTGTGGAGTGGCTGTGCTGGGCAGTATGCAGAGGATGGACGTGCTTCCATTTAGTTAGAAGGATATGAAAGGAATTAGGGAGCTATAGAGAAGCTGTCAAACCTCCTGGGCAGAGGTAAAGGTGTTGGTTTTGAAGTTAAATTATTGGTGACCAAATGGAGAATACTTGATAGGAGCTTATTGCCATCCTGGATGTTGAGCCTCCTGGAAAACCTAAATGGAGTTTAAAAAATGCTGACACGCTAAAAGTTAGTGTGTTGTTACATAAACTAGCGTTATCCTAATGTGATAGTAAGTAGTGCTTTGTAAATATTCTTCGTATGGGCCACATTTTACGGTGTTCTAAACTTACTAGTTCTGCACTGCTGTGGATTAGCTAATGCTGCTAACAGCAAATTTTTTTTCTGGATAATATTGGCATTTTCAGTGGTGGAGCTGACAGGTGTTAGCCCCAATACAGAAAAAGACTACAAATTTCCCTGGAGTGTGGCTAAGGATCTGTCATGATTTTGTTTTAGCTTGGTGAGGTTTCTTGAAAAAAAGCTGTAACATTGTGTTTGTACATGGAGAAGAGATTGGAGTGAGATAGACTTACTCAGTGTATCTGTAAATAAAGTGACAGGTGTGAAGGTAAACTGGACCCCTGTCTAAATGGGGTAAAACTCCCCTGAACAAGTATTTAAAAACAACTTTTAGAAAGTTCAGAAAATCCCAGTGCGGCCTGGTAAGCAATGAATGGGAAGCAGATGGAAGGTGTATGCTTGTAATTCTTGTGCAGTGCGTTTCCACTTGTCTTGTTTGAAGTAGCTGGCAAACAGGGTTTAATAGAAAATCATGGGAGTGTCGCAGAAATGGCTGTAGCGTGGTGCAAATCCCTGTGTATGTTCTTGGAGAAACGTTCTGGTGGTCTTTCAGGCATTGAGATGGCTGAGCAAAAAAGGAGTTTGTGTTGCCCAATGTGCATCAAACATAGTAGAAACAGATGTGGGAGGTGCAGTTGGTGTTAGATGTTCTAGAGTGGTTTGATGGGAATACATGGATCAAGGGAGTAGCTTCATGTATTATTAGTTTTTCAGTCTTCAGTAAGACATGGAGAAAATCTAGCTGTAGTTAAGGGTGGGAGACAGCTTACTTGTCACTGAGAGGTCAGTGTTCTTGTCCCTTCCAGGGTTCTGACAGTGTTTTAAATTGCTTACTGTGACTTAAACATGCTGTCATGCGTATTATGGCCTAAGTACTCACATTAGATTGCTTACATCAACAGTGAATAAGATAAAAAATTAGTTTTCAAGCTTTAAAGAAAAACTGAATTCTTCTTTCCAGGTTTAGGGGGAAAACGTGATACATCCCAAAAATGTTTAACAAATCCTTCGGAACCCCATTTGGAGGCAGCACTGGCTTTGGGACAACGTCAACTTTTGGACAAAGTAAGTAATAGGTCTAAACTGGTATTTCAGAACTTAAGGTATTTTTTTCCTGGAGGTGCAGCTAGAGGGTCAGGTGGAGGTGGTGATTCTTTGTGTGTGATGGAATTGGAGTGCTGGTCGGCTGTCCAGCTCGCTCTGCAGTGAATCAGGCTCAGGAGCCCTAGGCTTCTCCACTAACCAAGATTTTGATTTGGATAGATACCTGGATTCTGTGTACAGTTGTTGAAACTTTCCTTTTTAAAGGGGATGGAAACTAAAATGCTTAAGATGAAGGCTGTCTTGCTGGGGGGAGGTGTGGGGTGGGGGTGGGAAGAGATTCTTTCAATCGGGACTGGATTTGTTGGGAAGACTTGGAAAGAAAAGGCATGTAATCTGAGGAGTGTCTTCTGGAGATAACACCAGTTTATGGTCTGCTGTAATGACTGAAAACTCACTGTGGTATTTCCAATGTGTATGTGCTCTATTTCTTAGGAAGGAAACACAATAATTCTATTTATTATTCCTAAACCAAGGGATGAAAAGAGCAACTTCTGGGTGTCATAAACAGTGGTAGAGGCCTAGCAGAAGAGTGTCTGTATGTTCTGTAGAAGTGGCCAACTCCAAATATTGTAGGCTTTGGTGTCAAGAGCTTTGTAGAAGGATTAATTGTACCACTCCACCTATCTCAGATGCTGATGTACAGGTGGTCATGCAGAAATCTTTTTCCAAAAGTTAAAAAAGCAATGATGGCGTTTAGTTTCTAATACACGTGTTTAGGATATGGTTTCGTCTGAGCTATAATGCTGGTTTTCAGATGCTGGCTTTGGTACTACAAGTGGAGGAGCGTTTGGAACATCAGCCTTTGGGTCGAACAATAATACTGGAGGCCTCTTTGGGAGTACACAGACAAAACCAGGTATTGCTGCATTACGGTTGTAGTGGAATGTGATCCTGAGAGAAGGATGTTATTGAAAAAAGGGTGGGGGAGGAAGAGAGTAAAAAACCTGAAAAACAAAAAAACAGAAAACCGACGCAACCATCCACAAAAGCAACAACAAAACCCCACAAAAATTCCAAAACAACAGAAACCCTCCAAGCAGTTGATAATTGCATATGATTAATAGTCTGTGTCTGTCTTCAGGAGGATTATTTGGTTCAACTACATTTAATCAGCCAGCTACCTCCTCTACAAGCACTGGCTTTGGGTTTGGAACATCAACTGGGACATCGAATAGCCTGTTTGGAACTACCAGCACTGGTGGAGGCCTCTTCTCATCCCAGAATAATGCCTTTGCACAGAATAAGCCAGCTGGGTTTGGAAGTGAGTAAAACTCCTGCATGTCTCTTGAGCATTGCTTATTTTCTTTGATTGAAGATCACAGAATACTGGATGTATTGGTGGATCTGGTACAAGTTTTTTTTTTTTTTTTTTCTCCTGAAGGATATAGTGACATTATCGCAGGCCATGGTAGCCAAGAGTGAGCCTGATACACTGTATGCTGCGATTCTAGCCATGAGTTTTAAAATAAGTTGAAAAAGATGGTTGGCTGGTGTTTTCTGTTCTTAAATATCTTCTGACGCTGTCTCATACTAGCTTTTTATTCTGCTGTTGTAGAGCTGTTATAGTTGGTTTTGCTTCTGGCACTAGAATGCTTGAAATGCCTCTTAAACTCTACTAATTCCCTGAAGCAAAAGCAACTGCTAGCAGACCCTTCTGAGAAGAGAAAAGAAACCTCACTGGTTCCCTTTATAAATGTAATTTTCTTAGTGTTGTCAGGAGTGAAATGAAACTGGGTGCTGTGGTTATTCTAATATTTCCTGGGCTGATGAGTTACGGGCAGTCTTCTACAGCAGAATATTGTATTAGCTGGCTATCGGTTTCTAGCTCTGCTGTAAAAAAAAAAAAAAAAAAGAAAAATAAATTCCCCTAGCTGTTTGTTCTGGTTCCAGACAACTTTGTAATTTGAATAAAATATTTGGGTTTAGGTTTTAAAAATCAGTTTTGTTTTAGTACCGATCTTTTTATTTTTTATTTCTTTTTAAGACTTCGGAACTAGTACCAGCAGCGGAGGTCTCTTTGGAACCACTAACACTACTTCCAATCCTTTTGGGAGTACATCTGGCTCTCTGTTCGGCCCAACTAGTTTTACTGCAGCTCCAACTGGCACAACTATTAAATTTAACGTAAGTCCTGATTTTCTTTCTTAATCCAGCCTGTTTACTGTAGGAAGCATTACATTTTGCTGTTATTTGTATAAAGTACTGTCTTGGTCACTGAGCTGAAAAAAATGAGTAGTTAATATACAAGTGTGCAGTGTTCTGAAATGATCTGGAAAGGTCCCCTTTAGTGGAACTGTTGCAGTGGAAATAGGATGTCTAGTTAACTCCAAAGAGCTAGAATTTTTTTGATGCTGATTTTGACAGTCTTCTCAAATGCCGTGGAGTAGTGCCCTATCTAGACTTCCTAGGCTTACAGCTGTGTTAAAGTTGAAGAGGTAAAGCAGCTCTTAAAACGCGGCCTCCTCAGGAAGGTAGGATGTGCCACAGAAGTCCAGGTGATCAGTGCTAAATGCTAACAGCAGTAAAGGTTAAAGACATCTTGGAATAGGTCAAAGCAAATGCCATTCTCTTATAAGTCAGCATGGCTTTGGAAATGAAAACTGAAATGTGAAGACTGATCACTTGTGTTTTCTGGATGAGTTCCCTTTAAGAAAGGGTTGAATAATATCTTGAAAGTTCTATGGCAGTTGAAAATAGAGGGTGGCTCGGAAAAGAAGCTGTCATGGAAATAGGCTAACTGATCAATCTGCTGGAAAGAGGCAGTCTTTTTCCCATATACTTGTTTGTGCAAATCTCAGCCCTCTTCATTTCTAGGATCAGCTGATTTCACAGACTGAGATTTTGTTATTGCAGGGTGTAGACAGAACTGTGGTGATTAACTTGGGCAGTCTGAGTGCTCTTAATATACTTTCATAGTACAATTAAAAAAAATGGGGGATAATGAAATCCATGCGTAGGTAGATGATTTACATCACAAATTTAGGTAAACTGCTTTTAAAGTGAAACTGAAAAATGAATTGTACTGCATCGTTTTGAGTGTTACTAAGGTAAATTGCACTATTGATCACTATTGAATGTGCCTTATCTCACTGGGTAAGGCCACAGCTGTACAGATAAGTCACACACTGCTTCAGGTCTTGTGTGCTAAATTTAGGTTTTAACAGCATCTGCTGAGACGGTAATAACTGTATTAATGGAAGTCTATCTGGATTTTAAACCTGACATCTTAACCTCTTGTCTTGCAGCCGCCAACTGGTACAGATACTATGGTAAAATCTGGAGTTAGTACTAACATCAATACCAAGCACCAATGTATTACTGCTATGAAAGAATATGAAAGTAAATCTCTCGAGGTCAGTCAATGAATGTTCAAACATGCTTATCTTGTTTGGCTGTTTGTAAGTGTTGGCTTAGTAGAGCTTTTTTGACTGTAATAAGTATCTGTTATGCTCATTAATGAGTAAAACCTTCAATATCTGCATCACTCACAGAAGAGAGATATCATCAAGTAAAATACTTAATGCAATGCCATATTTATTGCAGTTGTTTTTAAATGCTTAACACTGCAGCTTTTGAGGAGCTGAAATTCCATCTTGCTGTATGCCAGAAGGGTGAGAGACCCTGCTGGGAGCAGCCCTGCGCTGCTGAGCAGAATTGCAGAATCTTGGAAAAAACTCGGTTGTTTAATATAAACCAGTGTTCTCAAGGATTTAATCTGCAGTCTTTCTGTTCAAATTGACTTATTTGATGGTTTAAGACAGGTCTTGTACTCAAATGATCTTAAAAATCTCTGGGAAGTAAAATTGAAGCCCCGACTTGAATCTTGAGTTTAGGTCCTGTTTAGGGTTTTTAAAAATGCAGTGTTACAGCCTTTTCTTGATACCGTCACCTTGTTTTGGGTTTGAATGCTGTGTAAGCATGCTAATGACACTTGTTTAACCTTATCCTGTGTAAAAAGAATGTGTAGAGAGAGCTGGATTTTCCTTTACTAGGAACTCCGTTTAGAAGACTACCAGGCAAACAGGAAAGGGCCCTCAAATCCTGTAGGAGCAGGAGCAGCTGCAGGCTTGTTTGGATCTTCTACTGCTACATCCAGTACAGCTACGGGACTTTTTGGCTCTTCTACTACTAATACAGGCTTTTCATATGGACAGAATAAAACTGCTTTTGGAACCAGTAAGTACTGCCTGTCCCCTGTCATTAATGAGTATTATGTGGCTGGATATGCAAATACTCTTCAGGTATGAAAATTCTGTAATGAAAAAAGGTGGGGAAACACTGGTGTGAGCTCAGAATTTTACTGGTTGTGTTATCACCATTCAATAATCAGGTTCTTTGCCATAGAAATCTCTTTATTTACTCTTCAGGGGTTGCAAACTTCCTCTGCATCCCCCAGGTTTTGCTGAAAGACTTCTCATCAGAGCATCTGGCTTTACAAGAAAGTCAACTTGTTTATGTGGGAGAGTAAAACAACCAGGATATTGCTAGTGATCAGTAGAGTGATGGCATCAGTTAATGGTGATGTCAAGATTTTACTGCTGCTAATGAGCAAACATAAATTCCCTGGAAATGGGCAAGTTAATTTATAGTAGCCTAACTAGAATTTTCCAGGAGCTTTTTTCCACTGTAGAGCAGGGTTAGGATGTGGACTTGTTTATATGTTGTGCCACCCTGGTTGCATGCTGTCCATTTTGGCATTCTTGGTCAAAAACTAAAAGCTGGGTGTGAAGTAACTAATTCCCATAAGTGCTTGCCTGTCTGCTAGTTGCATGTCAGTTGGGCTAACAGGTTAGTGGACCTTTTTGAATTTAGCATTAAAATAAAAGTGCAGAAAAGTTCAAACACAAATTCTGGTTTTATTAATTTCTGCTGCAAATCTAAATGCAAGTAGATATTTGTATTTGTGGAATCAGACTGTAAACAGCAGATCAAAGTCCTGTGGTCCGTAGAAACGGAAGCAGTGATCTGCTGTAAGAAAGGCTGTACTGCCTTGGGTTAGAATTGTGCGTGTCCTTAATGACAGACACTGCTGGACTCAGTGTCTGGGCTTGCCTGAGGCCTGAGTGGGTTTAGCTAAGCTGCTGTCCTTGAGAAAGATCAATGTACAGGTGGCTGTATTTCTCTGCACCCCGTGAAGGTACAGTTTGTTAAAATACACGGACTGCCCAACCTGACAGCCTTGCCAGGCTTCATGTGTTTCTCATGCAGATGACTGATGAAAGCACCTAGTTCTGCAGAGATAGCAACGGCAGTTTTGTGAAGGAGCAAAAGCTCTTCTCAACATGTATGCCATTTTTACCACATGTAAATAGCCCTTTTCCTTTGGGGAGAAAGAGGGGGACGGTGTTTGAAGTTTGGGTAGAAGCTTCTGTAGTAGTTGTGTGGGTTATAGAACAGAACTGGTGTGGAGGGCACTGCCTGCCTCTTGGCCAGGGAGCCCTTTCAGGTCGTCATGGTGCAGTTTCTCTGTACAGTGGAGAACAAACTGACCATAGCGAAGCTGGTATCTTCTTGGTCAGATCCGTCTGTGAGGTAAACTTGCTGGTAATTCTTGGGTGTTCTGATCACACTGACTTTAGGAGAAGGAGAACCTGATGAAATACCTAACGCGAACTACTTCCATATGAATGCAGGTGCTGTGCTGTTGATGATGCTGGGTGTTTTGCTGTTCCATTGAACTGAAGCGTCTTTTATCCTGTTTGAACACGCTGAGTGTGGAAATGTAGTGGATTTGGATAAGTACTTGAGGGTTTTTTAACCAGTGTGTTTGTATCTTGTAGGTACAACTGGCTTTGGAACAGGAACAACAGGAGGTCTTTTTGGTCAGCAATCTCAAACTACGAGTCTGTTTAACAAACCATTTGGTCAAGCAACAACGACGCAGAACACTGGCTTTTCTTTTGGCAATACCAGCACCCTAGGGCAGCCAAACACAAACACAATGGTAAGAGAAATTGTTTGAACCCTTAAAAATAGTGCTGTAGGTACTTCAGCTAGACACAGGAGGCCGTGATACTGTGATTTAGATCTTGCTCATTATAGTACAGCTTCATAAAACTAGGATGCAAAGCTCTGAACGCGGCCATCTGAGCTAGCCACTTCTTGCTAATCAGCATTTCTCATTCATGATAATTGGACAGCAGTGTAGCTTTTAACAAATAACTTCACCTGTTCCCTTCTTTAAGTGGTCTGCTCTGTCTATCAATTCCCGATAATGTTCAGACAGATAATGGTTCCATTATTAACATTCTGTGGGAATTAACTGACAATTCTGTACTTTCTGGTGAATAATGAGCAGTATTCATGGGCCCTTTTGATAGGAGGATGCTACATAGCTGCCACTTGTTGCATAGCTCAGGGCTTTGGCTTCAAATATGCTGTATTCTTTCTGAATATATTGTGACTTCTCCCAGAAAACCCTGCAAAATGTTTCTTTTCCATCTCCCTCACACAAAGTGATGAGGAAATTCCAATATCCTTTTCAGCTTGGAACATAAATTCTTTGATTTTTTTCTTTTTTTTTTAATTTCCTTTTTGTGACTGAATTGTTGGAGAATGACTAAAGCTTCTGAAATGCTTTTCACCCATCTTCCCCCAGCAAAATGGGTAATATAGCATCATTTTATGAACTGACTTTTTGTGCTAGTTCTGTTACTGTCAGTGCTAGACTTTGAAAAGCATTGCAGCGTTATCTTAACCTGGTTCCTGTTTGTAGGGTCTCTTTGGGGTAACCCAGCCCTCACAGCCTGGAGGCCTTTTTGGAACAGCTGCCAATACAAATGCTGGTACTGGATTTGGAACCGGAACTGGTCTTTTTGGACAAGCTAACACAGGATTTGGTGTTGGCGGTTCGGTATGTCTGTACCTTAATAACAGAAAAACCCAGGGGTGAAAAAAATGAAAATTAAAGCAAATGGCTTGGAGCCCGGTTTCTGGGTGTTGACCTCCATGAAAGTAGTGTCATCTTAAGAGTTAAGATGCAAAGGCAGTGTGGTTTTATGTAAACTGGAGGATACAGTGTAAGCATGTGTAACAGAGTGTCCTGGTTTTGGCTGGGATAGAGTTAATTTTCTTCTCGGTGGCTAGTGCTGTGTTTTGGGTTTAGTGTGGGATCAGTGTGGTCCAGGGCTTTTTGGTTTCTCAGGCCTTGCTGATGGGGGAGGGCTGGAGGGGTGCAGGAAATTGGGAAGGGAAACAGCCACATCAGCTGACCTGAACTAGCCAAAGAAGTATTCCATACCATGGGATGTCATGCTCAGTATATAAACTGAGGGTGGGGGGTGTTGGCCGGGGCTGTAACAGTTTCTTGGGGACTGGCTGGGCATTGGTCAGCAGGTGGTGAGCAGTTGTATTGTGCCTCACTGGTTTTCTTCTTTCCTTTCCCTTTGGATTTTCTTCCTGTCCCCTTCTCCCTCCTTTTTGCTATAACTGTTACTGTTATCATTACTGTTGTTCTTTTGTTTTTATTTTATTTCAATTACTAAATTGTTCTTATCTCAACCCTCGAGTTTTACATTACTTTCTGATTCTCCCTCCTGCAAACCCACCCTGCCCCAGGGAGTGGAGAGTGAGCGGGTGACTGTGTGGCACTTAATTACCAGCTGGGATTAAAACCATGACATGGAGCTAGTGTTGCAGAGATTCATTTTTTAACAAGTAATGTCTTGGTTGATAAGACGGCAAGAGAGACAAAGCATCTCATTGCCTATGTACTGCTGGGTGTGCCTCAGCATAGTGTTGAAAATACAGATGTTTTAAGTTGTGATGATTGGTAACTTAACTGAAAGTGGATTTGATTCTTGATACTCAGTTGTTTTGGTTGTAATGGAGTGAAAATCATAGAATTGTTCAGGTTACAAAAGACCCTTAAGATCATAGAGTCCAACTGTAATACTTGTTTCCGGAAGGTCCTTGCCATATACTAGTGCATGTGGCTTGCAAATAACACACCACTATTGGGGATCTAGGTTGTGTGGTCTAAGTTGTGCTTTGCTTTAGTTTTGCTTTCTTGCCCTCAGTGAAACACTGATGCTGTTCTTCTAATGTCTGTCTGTTGGGTTTCCAAGTTCACGTTTTCTTCCTTTCAGACCCTGTTTGGTAACAAGCCTGCTGGATTTGGAACCACTACGACCAGTGCTCCCTCGTTTGGTACAACCACTGGCGGCGGGCTCTTTGGTAACAAAACAACCCTGACTTTAGGAACAAATACAAACGTTTCTAATTTTGGTACATATAAAAAAAAGTGAGATTTCAATCACTTAAAACTATACTGCATATACCACACACATGGCTGCTGAATAGCACATGCTAAATAATTCTGAATGTTAAAATTCTCAGGTAAACCATGCTTCTGATGCATGTTGCTACAGGGAAGGGTCTTGGATGCTGTTTTATACCTTTCCTCTTGGTGGTATTCCCTGGCTTGGGAGGTAGAAAGTTAACTACCAGTATTAGGTGAGTGCTTAAGAGAAGGTGGAACATGTAACTGAAAACTACTGAAATCGAAAAATTCAGAAAACATAGAGGTTTGTTAAGAGGCTGCAAATATGCTGTGGTTGCAAAGGAGTGCTGAAGGAAATACGGTAAAACCAGCGGTATCTGTAGCCTTATAGTAGGAGATCTTGCACTGGAGCGAAGGTAAAATGAAACAGTTCCTGTCTAACTGATGGTTACTGTTATTTTTCATGGTGCGAAGGATCGAAGTCCTAAAGAACTGGGTCTTATGTTAATGTTGGTGTCTAACACTAACGTTAGAGAACCAGTGTTGAACGAGAGTGTGATTGAGCAGAAGAAATGTGCAGTGATAGTTCAAGTAAATCGCAGTCTTCCTTCACAGGACTTCTGTTGAAATCAGTTTTGTTTTTGTTTTTGTTTTTTTTTTTCCCCTGAACAAAACTATTCCTAAAAGGGAGTGGGTTTAGACCCTGACATCTTCGTTTGTTTGGGGTTGGTTTTTTTTATTGTACTGGCAATAACATCTGCACAGTACAGTGAGCTTGCCCTGCTAGCCTGCCAGCAATGACAGACAGAAGAAATTGTCAAACTCCCAGCCTGTGAGGGGCAGCGCCTTAGCAAGCACAGTTTCACTGTGGTGACCGGTCTTGGGCAAACTGTTAACACAGTATTTGTGAGAGTTGCTACCAAGTCCCTTGTAGCTGGGAAGATCTTGGAGAACAGTAGAACATTAGTGTGTTGACACTGTTTGGTGGTGAACGATACTGATTGTAGTATGTGGTTTTAATTTGCCTGCTTTACTTGCAGTGGTACGGTTTATAGGAAAAACGGAGTTTCGTTCTGAGGTGTATCTGCTGTTGGTCCATGACTGCAGTTTTTTAGTGTAATTCTGTTTTTGCATACCAACCAGCCATAGGATGGTTTCACAGTCTTCAGTTTAAGAACTAATCCTGTCGTTAGATGTGGATTAGTCATTAGATTGTACTTAGTTACAATTAGAGATTTATCTTTGAACTGTGTGCTTGTTCTGAGTTGTTACCTGCTTTGTTGGTAAGAAGAGAGATGTGTATGTGGTATAAACAGTATAAAATGGGATTTGTTCCATCCCAAGCAGTTGAGGAAACTTAATATGTCTTACTCTGTTGCCAGATACAGCATCATCATGTCCATTCTGGCTTTCAGTAAAACTTTGAAGTCTGGAACAAATTGAAAAGCTTATGAAGGCAAAACAATATTTTTTCTGTACTGATGTTTACAGTATTATGTTCGTAACTTAAATATGTGTGTTTACCATTGAAGTCCCTTCTTGCTGCTTGTCAGCTTACCTTGCATTGTTGTAAACTGTTTGAAATTTGGTCTTAACTTTGGCAGGGCTATCTTTGAGCCAATGATGCTTATTTACTTAAATACATGTTTTTTAAATTTCACCTCTAATAATGTTAGATTAATGAGCTACTGGTTCTGTTCTTGAAGGTTTCGGTGCCAACACAGCTGGAAATAGTTTGTTTGGAAATAAGCCTGCAACTGGGACTCTGGGAACTGGACTTGGAACAGGGTTTGGAACAGGTAAACAGTTTTACCAGCTTATTTCATGTCAGCCTAAGTATAGTCATCAAACTTCAGTGATAATATAGCCTTGGTATTACTTGCCAATTCATATGTATACGTTCTAGCTTGAGGTCATGAATCAGCCTCAAATCAGAACCAAGCAGAGCTTGCTAACACAGTACTAAGTAACCTTTTGGAAATTATAGGTAGTATTGCTTACAGTGGTGGCTAATGGTTCGTAAAACTGGTGGCATCCTCTGTTTTTCAAGCCTTTGGTTGGATCGCACGAGTCTTAAATGTCTATAGCATTCATGGACATGTTGAATGTTTTCTGCAGTTTAATAAATAATTGATTCTTTGTTGTGGGATAAATTGGCTTGCAAGTTTGCCACAGCCATGTAGTAAATGACAGTCATCTCATGCCACAGCTCTTGGGGCAGGACAGACATCTTTATTTGGAAACACCCAGCCTAAACTTGGTGGAACACTAGGAACAGGAGCGTTTGGAGCACCAGGATTCAATACATCAACAGCTACTCTGGGCTTTGGAGCCCCTCAGCCTGCTGTAGGTACGTGTACATTAGCCTGAGTTTAATTGCTGCTTCCTCCCTTGTTTCAGATGTGCCTAAACATCCCATCTAAATGCTTTGACATCCCACCTAAATGCTTTGAAGGCGGGGTGGTGGGGGGGGAGGGGAAGTTTTGAGAAACTATTTGAGGCCACTTCTGTTCTTGGTAGCAGTGGAAACCATGTTAATGAAGTTTTTTGTGTGCTAATATGTATATTATTACGTAATTCAAAGTTTCCTCATGTTACTAATAATTGCAGCTATTGCAGAGCTTTGTCTGCAAGATTGCTGATGTAATTCCCATCGTTGAATTTAGGGCAGCAACAGTAGGTGCTTACTTTTTTTTTGTAAGGGAAACGTAGTGTTAGCTTCTTCAATAATTCCAGGTTGGAGAGCTGGAGGGACTTAATTAGCGGTTATGGTGTGCCATTGGTGAAATAAATGGTCTTGAGATCAGGCACTTGTGCTACAATTTTGTAAGTTAAAATACCTACCACTTCCAGCAGTGTTCACCCTGTTTTTCAGATCTGAGCGCTTAAAATGAATGGTGTACATAACATGCTGTAGCCCCCCGAGGCTGTGATTTCAGGAAAATTATTTTAAACTTGAGGTGGGGGAGGCACATGACACTGTGTGGGAAGAACGGCCCAAGAAGGCAGCTTGATATTCAGGGAACATCTCCTCTAAGCTCAGGGGAGTTCCGTCCCAGTGAGCAGGACCTCAGGCAGAATGATAGATGGCCTGCATGGATGCATGAGGAGCTCCTAGTAAAGCTCAAACATAAAAAGGAAACATACAGGAGGTGGAAGCAGGGGCAGGGAGTCTGGGAAGAATACAGAGACATTGTCCGAGCATGCAGGGATGGGTTTAGGAAAGCCACAGCCCAACTGGAACTTAATTTGGCCAGGGATGTCAAAGGCAACAAGGAGGGCTTCTGTAAGTGTCAAAAGGAAGAGTAGGGGTGGCTGATTTGCCCAGGGGTTCTGTGCCATCCAGATGGACCTTGGCAGGATGGAGAAGTGGGCTGACAGGAGCCTCATGAAGTTCAATGGGAAATGCAAAGTCCTTACCCTGGGGAGGAACAAGCCCAGGCACCAGCACAGGCTGAGGCTGCCTAGCTGGAAAGCAGCTTGGCAGAGAGGGTCGGGGGGTCCTGGTGAACACAAAGTTGGCCATGAACCGACAATGTGCCCTTGTGGTGAGGGCGGCCAGTAGCGCCCTGTGCTGCACTGGGAGGAGGGAGGTGGTTTTTCCCTCTGCTCAGCACTGGTGAGGCTGCACCAAGAGTGCTGGGTTGAGTTCTGGGCTCGCCAGTATGAGAGCCGCACGCATACTGAAGAGAGTCCAGTGAAGGGCCATGGAGAGGCTAGAGCATCTCTGCTGTGAGGAAAGGCTGAAAGACCTGGGGCTGTTCAGCCTGGAGAAGAGACAACTCAGAGGGATCTCACCCACGTACATCAAGACCTGCAGGCAGGTGCTAAGAGGGTGGAACCAGGCTCTTCCCAGTTGTACCCAGTGCAGGACCAGAAGCCATGGGCACATGCTGGAACACAGGAGGGTCCCTCTAAACATCAGGAAACACTTTTCTCTGTGAGGGTGCCCAAGCCCTGGCCCAGATGGCCCTGTTTCAGCAGGGGGCTTGGAAAAAGTTGACCTTCAGAGGTGCGTCCAGCCTCACTGTTCTGTGATCCTGTAAACACCCATCAAAGTAACCTCATATACTAGTGATAACAGCCAAAACATGTTTGAGGAGAGCTACCTTCTTGTCATGATGAAATTCTCTCATCAGTGTGTTGCAGTCAGATTTTATATATTTCTGTCTTCCTGTGTTTCTTATGCTTAAACCTCCCTTGATGTAGCACTGTAGACGATCCAAGTTTTCCCTTCTGTAGGCTACAGCTGCAGCGGGGCAGTGTAGGGAAGGGTCTCACTGGCTATCATCTGCTCAGTGAAACCAGATTTTGATCTGATTAAGAACCAGTTGTCTCAAACTCTCTTCTTGACTGACTTACAGACTTTGTCTGACAGTAAGCTGTTTCTCTGAGAGTGGTTTTGTTGTTAGTCAGGAATGCATGCATGCAGTCTGGTTTTCTTGGAATTAGAAATAAGTTTCTTCAGGTTGCTCAAACACTTCATAGTGTGAACGCTTACAGCATTTTAATGGGAATTAAGATTAGATGCTAGAAGATGGGGAAAGAAAAAATTAAGAGGCCATTGTTGTAGAGAGGACTCTAGACCTAGAAGTTTGATTGCTGTAGCTGGAATGTAAAAATTTTGCATGAAATATTTCCCCTGCTCTTGGAAAATGTTTCAGAAGTCAGATGTGTTAGTTGAAGGTTTTGGCAGGCCAGGCTCGTTCTACTCATGTGTAGCTCTCCATGCCCTCAGCTTTTCACCAGTAAAAGCTTACTGAATGTGTTTGCAAATTCTCATGGAGGAATAGAATCTGATTTCTTCCTTTAAACTGCTGCTGCAATGGTGACCGAAGATCAGGGGAAGGGAATGCTGAAGTTTGTATAGAAATTTGAATTCCTATGAGGAGATCCTCTGATTGGAAGGATATCTTTTCCACCTACCTTGGTTCTATTAGTAAAAAACTGTTAAAACTAAAAAATGATACTCCTCTTATAGCACTGACAGACCCAAATGCATCAGCTGCCCAGCAGGCGGTCCTTCAGCAGCACCTCAATAGCTTGACGTATTCACCCTTTGGAGATTCTCCGCTCTTCAGAAACCCTATGTCAGACCCAAAGAAGAAAGAGGAGGTAAGTGCACGTAAGCATTAAATTCTTTTTATAGGTGAGATTTGAAATAACTTCATATTTTGTGCTCACTGTCTTCACTTAAGTACGCAATGAGCAGCAAAATAAGTTGCCGTCTGTATACTCATACTGATGCAGTGGCTTTTTATGCTCTCCAGGATGCAAACTGCTTATGCTGTGGCTTTTCATTTCCTGCTTTTGACTGCATCAGAGCCTTCACTGTGGAGTAATTCTTGTTATGCTCACTGCTGTCGATTGAGAGTGAAGATGGGTAAATGTGGTTGGAATATTTTTAGTGCTTAGCTTGAGCTTTGCTTATGACACTGTGTCAGTCTCTGATAAACCATACCCTGTTGGCTTGTGTTATTAGGCAACAAAATGAATAGTCTTCAGACTTAAACTTTAAGGGAGGTTCTAAGTGGCTGCTGCCCCTGGGCAGATTCCAGGGTTAGAGATTATTCCTGCCTGGACACTGGAGCTGAGCATGGTATGCCCAGAGACCCAGGGGTCTCTTTCTCAGGCTGATGGATGTGGCTGCTGCTTTCCCATTAGCAGGCACAGTCAGTTGTGGAGCTGGACATGTATCCCAGATGCACAGAGTGCTCTGGCACAGCTGGCTGCACAGCCATGGGCAAGGCACTGCCTTCAGCATTCATGTGTAGCACTACTAGGAATACCATAAAACATAAGCATATACAGCAATGTCCTCTTCCTCCCCTTTGGCTGATGAAGCTCCCTAGTAAAAGCACACATGGCCATGCACTCTAGGCTCACCTGCATTTACACAGATCCCTTGATCATTAGCATGGCCTCCCTGTCCATCTGATAGCCCTGCCCAGATCTTGAGCCCTCTTCCCAGCTCCACAGAGCAGGTTGGTACAGCTTGATGCTTGTGGCAGAAAGATGTGTGCACTCACACTTGTTTCATGGGCACCCTGTATTCACAGACCCCTCAGTATCAGCATGAGTCCTCTGCCTGCGGTATCCCTGCCAGGACCCAGGGCCTCCTACTTGCAGGCTGGTCCAGCTTTGTAGAGGAATGAAGGCAGTAGGTTGATTAGCATTGATAATATGCAGCTGTGGCCTTGCCTCGAAGGCAGTGAGTTGATTGACATGGACGATGTGCAGCTGTAGCTCATTCCTGCTAAGTAGTTAAATAGCTCTGAGGATTGTGGGAAGGGGACTGGAAGGAGAAGGAGCAGTGTGGTCTGGCCTCTGGAGGAAGGAGTCACAGCACAGACAGTAGAAGCTGACCGAGGGTAAAAGCCTTGTTACAGCCTCCTAACCTGCCAGTGCTGTGACAATTGGTGCCCTGTGTGAGGCTCGAGCTCACGACCTTTAGATTAAGTGTAATGAGTGGCGACAGTGGCAATGGCTGTGCCAGGGGACATTTGAAGTTTTGAGCAGTAACAGCAGTGCCCAAAGAGACAGGTGGGGATAGCCTGCGATCTGGATCACATTGAGATAGGCGGGGAGAGCCTGGGGATCTGGATCAGACACTGGTAAAGGTGAGCCGTTGGGGTCAAAGAGAAGGAAGCCTGAGCACCGTGGATCTAAGAGACTGAGGGTAACGAGCAGTAGCAGCAGAGTACACAACCAGACATGGCAGCAGCCCACAGCGGTGGCTCCAGAGCGGGTCCGGCTAGACAGTGGTGATGGCTGTGCCGGGGGAGGGTGTGGGAGCAGCACGGTGCTGTGAGCGACTCCCGCTGCTACTGCTCCTGGGCCTGGTGGTGTTCTTGCCGGCATTTGTGTGCTCGTTGAAGATGTCTCCACTCATAGAAGAAATGGGCGACCATGGGGATGCTGAGAAGCTTGTTAGGACGTGGAGTAATATTAGCAGTGTGATAGTTCTGTAGTGCTGCGACACAGCGTGACGCTTGCTAGTGAATTATACATGTGCATCCCCACACACAGGAGGTTTGGGGATGATGCAGGTGCTCTGTCTGCCTCTTTCTGCCAGCAGCTATCACTCAGGCACATGGGCCAGAGAGCTATGGTCTTTTTCAGTGGGTGTTGCAGAGGCCTTCACTTGCCCTAGTTGTCCCCCCAAGTAGCTGTGCCTCGGACACGCACTGGTCCCATCCCAGGGGCTTGAGCAGACACCCTCATCTGTTCCAGATGCTGAGGCTTCCCCTCGCTCTAGCTACTAGCAGCAGAGCCCTGGGGTGCCCACACCCCTAGTCCGTCCCCACATTCACTCAGCCTGGACAGGAGATCTGCGTTAGCCTTCTCCAAAGCTATGCTCATAGGTTCTGAACAGCCACGCAGTGAATGACTGGAAAGTTTTGGTCTTTGGTGTTGCTTCCCTTAGCTGTTGTCAGCTAGCTTTGTGTCTGGTTTTGTTTATTGCTTCCTCCTTCACGTATTATCCCCTTTGCATTTAAAAGGTCCTTGACTGGATAGCCTTAACAAAGCAGGCACTCTCGCTGTCTGTCAGCCCTAACAGTACATGGTATGAAAATTCCAGTTCTACATCTTTTTGTTGCAGAGGCTGAAACCCACTAACCCAGCAGCTCAGAAGGCCTTGACGACGCCAACCCACTATAAACTGACTCCGCGTCCAGCGACCAGAGTACGACCAAAAGCTCTGCAGTCAGCTGGCTCTGCTAAATCTCATCTCTTTGATGGTCTTGATGATGATGAGCCATCCCTATCCAATGGTGCTTTCATGCCAAAGTTAGTTTTTCTTTTGTGTATGTTGGAGGGAGGAGGTGGTGAAAGAATCTTCTTACCCGATTAAGTAAACTCTTGTATAGTGTCCTAAATTCCATGAGTGTTTTGTGACCTGGTTCAAATATGAGTAGCAATAACAAATTTTCTGTAAAACTTGAACAGAACTTTTTTCAGTAGAGGGGATAAAAATGCTTAGCTTAAACTGTTAAGGCTAAATAAGCTGTAAAATGAGGTCATCCCATGATTGGAGCAAAGCTCCTATAAAGTCAATTAGGAACTATTGCAAGGAAAGCTTGTATGGTGTGATGCTTCCTGCTTCTGAAATAGAAGTGTCGGTAGGTTTGCTAATGCAGTCAGCATGAAGGCGGATTTCTGGCATTTTCATAGCCTAGCACTGGTTCTGTTTCAGATACACAGATGTTTCTGTGAGAAATAAATGATGATGTGGATTTACCCTACTGAAATGTTTAGTTTCAGTCTTCAAGAGCATCTGTGGCAATCAAATTGAAAAGGGGTTTAGAAAGCTTTGGAGTTTAGTTTAAAATGAACAATAAAAAGCTTTGGAGAAAGGTGTCAGTCATTTAAAGTTTCTGGAAGCACAGGCTTTTAAAAAACTTTTTGTAACTTTTGTAAACTTGTTTTGTCTGTAATTTAGCCTGAACCATCTGTTCACTTTCCAGGGAGAGGGGCAGAGCATGGACTTACTCAGTGTTTTATTGAAAAAATCAAATGATCAGAACATGGGGATACTTGGCCTTTTTTGAACGTAATTTTCATAGATGTTCAGTGATCTTCAGGTTGCAGGCAGTGAACTCTAGCCTGGCCATTGATTTGCTCCTAAAGTGACCCTGTAGAAAAGAAGAATCTGCATCTGTGGGCCAGACTTCTGTTGCAGGGTTCTGTGCTTCTGCTGGAAAAGCTCTGTTTTGTAAAACAGATAGTACTGTGGTTTACTGAACTTGGGTTTTGAAGCTTTCAATGACTTGTGCTTTTTACATTTACTTATAAACCAAAGCCTTGAATAGAATTTCAAAAAGAGTTCTAGTATCTCAGCTACTGCAGTGCTCTTACAGAAGACTTCATGTGTCCTCAGTGTGGGAACAGGTCTTACACAGCTGGTGTCTGGTCACTGGAGCATGTGAATTAAGCATGAAATACATATTTATGCAGTGGATATATCCAAATTTCTCTTTGGTGTTGGTTTTATTTTTTATTTTTAGGAAGAGCATCAAAAAGTTGGTTTTGAAGAATCTCAACAGTAGTGATCTGTTCTCCCCTGTCAATCGTGAAAATGAAGACCTGGCTTCTCCATCGGAGTATCCAGAGAATGGAGATAGGTATGTTGATTCATCATGTAGGTCTTTATACTTACGAGAAATGCAAACTGGTTATGCCTGTCTCTAAACGATTATTAATAGAATAGGTAGTTATTTTCAGGAATGTTGTCTTAGCTGTTCATTGGAAGCAAGTTGACCTGCTGTGAGATTAATTTCCTCAGAAATTAGCCACATATTCTTCCTGTGTGGTCACATGCCAATACATTCCATCCAAAATGAGGACTTCAGAGGGGAATTACTTACTTTCTGGATAGGTCTCTCTTCATTCCCTGTAGCAAGAAGCTAGGGCATTTCTTGAGGGAAGCAGTAAAACTGACCCTGAAGTGAGAAGAGCATCTCCGTGTGTTTGGTCCACAGTAATGTGGGAATTGCAAGGAAGCTCTGCTGATCCAAAAGTCTCCTAGTAGTAATGTGTCTTCTGCATATTAAAATGAGGAATCTCTTAAGGTAGTCTCTTCCCCCAGAAGCCAGAATACCTATCTCCCCTAAAAAAAATAATCTGTGGCCATATTTCAGATGAACTGGGGTTTTGGTTTGGTTTTCTTTTAATCGGAGGCTGGAAAAATTCCTGACCAGCTCAACACTTTGATTTTATTGAAAGCTAGTACAAGTAAGAACTGATGATGGTAGTGGGCAACCTTGTTTCTGATCACCTTAGGTCTGATTTAGGTAGTTTTTAATGGGACAGAGGCATTTGTTAGCTGTGTTGCCAGCAGCTGGGTACAACAGGCAGCTCTCTGAAGCTGGTGTTTTGGGGTGACTGTCACAATAGTGTTCTCAAGTTTGATTTGGTCATGGTGCCTTCAAGGCGTAATCATCCCATTCTTGTAAAACTGTGTATTTTGGGCATAAAAGTCTGTAACAACCCGGTTTGCAAATCATTGAATCTCAGATGGGCAGTGACCTTGGGGGCGGCGGGGACGATGGTCTCGGTTCCTCAAGCGGTCTCAGCACTGAATTCACACCTGGTTGTCGTGGACTTTCGTAGAATTTGAGTTGGAAGGGACCGTAAAGATCATCTAGTTCCAACCCACTTGCCATGGGCAGGGACACCTTCCATTAGACCCGGTTGCTCCAAGCCCCATCCAGCCTGGCCTTGAACACTTCCAGGGATGGGGCATCTACAATGTCTCCAGCCAACTTTGTCCAGTTGGGGGTCTCACACCTCCCACACCTCATACCTCTGGGTAGAGACTCTGCAGCCTCTCTGGTTCTCTGTTCCAGTGCTTGACTGTCCTTATTTCCCTGTTTTAATTTGACCGTTTTCTCATCCTTCTGCCATGCATATCTGTGGAGAGCCTGAATTTTGTCTTTGGTGTTGGAAGGGTGCTATTACACCCCAACTTGCAAGTCTTTTCTCCAGACCGAGCAACCCATTTCACTCAAGCTCTCCTCACAGGGCGTGTGCTTTAGTCCGCCAACCATCATGGTACCCTGCATCTGATCTTACCACTATCTTTCCCACTAAGTGGGAGACCCAGATTAGAGGCAGAATGGTAGAGGTTGTCTAACAAGGGCAGAGTGAAGGGGAGTAATTGCTTCCCTCAGTCTGCTGACTCTGCAGAGTCATGTGGTGGTCCTCTTTACTTTTTATATGAAAAGAGACCTGAATTTTAATGTTGACGTAAGACCACTGGAACTAAATTCAACTTTATTCATCATTTCTTCAGGTTCTTTTTGTCAGTACCTCCTGATGAAAACCACAGACAAGATGGTGAGCGAGAGGAGGAGGAGGATCATCATGAAGTGACCAGGTTTTACACTAACCCCATTGCCAAGCCCATCCCACAGACCCCAGAGAACACTGTGCACAAACACCAGAACAGTGGTGATGATACCATTGTGGCTCTGAATATGCGGGTGGCCTTACGGAATGGTCTGGAAGGCAGTAGTGAAGATGCCTCGTTTCATGATGATTCTCTTCAGGATGACCGTGAAGAAGAGCCTGAAACTGTGCATCATCTGCATCCTGCAGGTTAGGCTTGGGGGAGCTGGGGGGAGTAGATGTGTAGCTCCTGACAGCATTTCATGCATGCTTCGTTGAAGTTCTCTTTTACTGTTTCAGACCCTCAGCTTCTTCTGTATTCTGTAGAAAAAAGAATGAAAAAGATCTTGCTTTTCAGTTTCTTATCTAGTACAGAATTTTTTTTCTGCTGAGTCAGTGAACAATTAAATTGCATTGCCCAATTTTGTATTAGATTGAGGTAGTGAGGTGCATGAGAAGGAGAAAGAGGACCCAATCTGTAATTATTCTGCAGTAGTACACTGAGTTGACTATCATTCAGCAGCAAGATCTTAAACATAGAAATCTAATGCTTGGTAGTTGTCAACATGCAAACTGCACTGTAGAGTTTGCCAGGAAAGGAATGGGCCATAGAACGTGGTTGTGTCCATAGAGGCCGTTGTGTGTGTATTTTCAGTACTCCCAATTCTGGTCACAGGGTTTGGTAAAACTGAAAAAGATGGAGAAGTGTGAAGATGTGATGAGGGGTCTTGAGCACCTTTCTCTCAGTTAATTAAGGCTTTATAGTTATTGAAGAGATAGGAATGTATATTAGAGTTTTTTAAACTCATGAGTGCACTGCAGAAGGTGAAGACTAAGAGACTTGTTCCTCCTTTCAGGTAATATGTGGCATGTAATGAAAGTAGCAGGTGATGTGTTCAAAAGAAATGTCTTCAGACATTTTGTAGATGCAAAAAGCTTTTGTGGATTTTGAAGACCATTAGATAAATTAATAGATGAAAAAGGATTGGAGGCTGTTAAATGTAAAAGGTGCTGCATCTTGGCCAGCTTGTGCCTGAACTCCCATGTTACTGAAGCTGGGAGAGTGTTTCTGTCAAGTGTTGCTGTAGGTGTTTGCATTTTTCTTCTGACCTACACACCTGCTACTGATCTCTGATGACACGTTGTTAGGCTGGAAGAACCTGGCATAACAGTTGTCTTAAACTTGCTATGAAGGCTGTGGAATTAAGGGATTTTGATTTCTCTCATTTGCTTTTGTTGCACTGATTCTCAGTTCGTTTGGGACCTTCAGTTGTTCAGGCTTGCAGAAGAAATGGAATGAAACTCTTGAAATGTTAAAGCTGCAAGCTTGCTGCCAGCTCAGTTCTCAATGAATTTTCTGTTGTAGGAATTGTTCTCACAAGAGCTGGCTATTACACCATCCCCTCCATGGAGGAGCTAGCTAGATTTACCAATGACAGAAATGAATGTATTGTGACAGACTTCACCATAGGCCGCAAAGGTGAGCATGTACAGCTTTTCTAGTTGCTTAAAGCTGAACTTAAAAGCTATGGAATCTGAACCTGAGTTCCATGCCCTCAGTATGATTATAAACAGTGCCCCTACATTGTGAACAACTTGCATCAAAGTCTTGTCATAGTTTGGATTGGTAGCACTAACAACCTCTGCTATGGGGTGACTTGGGAAGCTTGAATATGAAAAGAATGAAAGCACTTCTGCTTTTAAGATGCTTGCTGTTCTTAAACATAAGTTGTAAAATCCAAACTTGCTGGAGCATTGATGCAAACCTGATTGTTGTTGCTTCTGTCTTAGTTGTGATCTATGCTGGAGCTGACTGAGCTCTAGTGAAGAGCCTTCAGCCCAAACTATATTCTATACTGCTTTTATGGTGGAGGGGAATTTAAAAATTTAAAAAATCATATGGTGTATACTGTTTTTTTTTAAAAAAAACCACTTCTAAATAAGCTATAAAGCTGAGGGCACACTTAGTATTTGCGTTGGCAATATGAATACTGAATGATAACAAAAAGCTTTCTGTGCAAAAGAATTGCCTATAAAAATAACTCATCTTTGGTATTTTCACGTGGGGTGGGAGTTGTCACTTGTACTTTGTTTGGAGAGATGTGAGGTGGTAAGATGGGGGAAGGAGGAGTATAGCAGGAACATAACTTCTCTGGCATGCAGTTTTCTTTCATGGACAAATAGTCATGTTTTGGTTTCTTTTGCAGGCTATGGATCGATTTACTTTGAAGGGGAAGTAAATCTAACTAACTTAAATCTGGATGACATTGTACATATCCGTAGAAAAGAAGTTATTGTTTACCCTGATGATGAAAGAAAGCCACCTATTGGTGAAGGTTTGAATAGGTAATTTTAAAATCCATGCTGTGTGGGGACAGTGGCTAGGAAGGGTAGAATTATAATACTGATCTACTGTGTGTGCAGGCAGCTACCAAGAAATCTAAATCTGAGGTGTGCATTCAGATTGCAGCATTATGCAGTTACTAGATACTTGCAAGTTTCTGAGCCAGAAATTGGGTTTACAAGCTGGTTTCAGCCCACATGCTCAATTCTCAGCTCTTGTATGTCTTCCTTAATAGCTCTGCCTCAAAACCTTGTAATCTCTTACATTTTCCACTTGTCTTTAACAGACGAGCTGAAGTTACATTAGATGGAGTCTGGCCTACAGATAAAACATCTCGTTGCCTGATAAAAAGCCCTGAACGACTGGCAGAGATGAATTATGAAGGTAGACTGGAGTCTGTATCTCGGAAGCAAGGCGCTCGATTCAAGGAATACCGCCCAGAGACTGGATCCTGGGTGTTTAAGGTAACGTTTTTGTTCTAGTTGTAAAGTGACTTCCAAGAATATCAGTAGTAGTCTGAAATTGGAATCTCCTGAGAACTTAGAATTCAAACACTTTGCTAAATTTCTGTGAACTGTCTCAAGTCCTTCAGCTGTAGTGCAATCTGTCCTCATCAAACTGACCAAAACTTGTCTTAAGACTTGTGTACAGCACATGTTCTTGGTCTATACAAAAGGTGAATCTGGGGTGTCACAACTGCTGTGTAAGGTGGACAGTTACACCAGCTCGTTGCTCAGGCCTTTCAGACATGGATGCTGGAAGTACCCCTTCCCAGGTATGACACATCTGCCCTTCTCATTACACAGGTGGCACACTTTTCCAAGTACGGCTTGCAGGATTCAGATGAGGAAGAGGAAGAGCATCCTTCAAAAGTGGACACAAAGAAGTTAAAAACTGCACCTGTGCCGCCCCCAGGGCATCTGCCACCCCAGCAAATGACCCTAAATGGCAAGCCAACACCTCCATCTCAGGTAGAAGGAGGATAGTGAACAAAAGGAATTAATAAAATGAAATTTCAAGAGTAGCTGGTGCCTAGGGAGGGGTTCTTGAGGTAACAAATAGCCTGGAAGCTGAAGAGCAAAACCTTACACACTCACACAAACTCGGTAGCTCTTTGACCTCCTGATGAGTGTTTGCATGTTCTTTTTCATTAAGATAACTTGACATTTCATACTAAGGATGTATGGGGGGATGGGAAGGCTTTAAATGCTCATCTCTTGTTTAAGTTCTGGTCTAGACTGAGTTCGGCATATTTGCACCTCTTACAGAAGAAAACTTGTTTTTGTGAATATTGAATATATGCTATATAATTATAACGCCTTTTGCTGCCTGCCTTGAGAATGATATTGTGCATTAATTTGACTTTACCGTCATTTAGTATGCAAGACTGTATGCTTTATATTTTAAGAATGTGCTCTATTTTTATTAAAAATTACTTTTTCAAGGCTGGTTATATGCTGAATTTTTAAATGTATTTGGGTTGGATATGACTGCTTCTAAAGCTCTGTAAAACATCCTCAGCAGTATGCTTCTGTCTTACATAAGGAAGGTAGCATTTTATCCAGTTCATTGGTAACCCCTTAAAGTTTAATGTTAATTTCACTTTAAAAAATCCTTTTACATGGTTTTGAAGGTTACTGTAACTGCAGCTGATAGATTGTGTTTTTCAAATGTAATTAGTATGGATATTTCCAAGCTAAATCAGGAGCTGCTTCATTGTGGGTGAAAAACCAACCTATTTGGAAGGCATCCTGGCACTGATGGGAGAGAATATACTCTTTATGCTGGGTGTTAGTGGTAAGCATTTGTGAACTACCTACAGCTTTTTGAAGTAACTTGTCTTAAAACAGAAAGCAGGTACAGAGAGCAGATTACTTTTTTTTTTCAAAGTGGGATTCGTGATTGCCTAGTTTTGTGAGTAAACCTTTGGCAGTTAGTGTGCAGGAGGGCTGAGCAGAGGGTGTTTAGCAGCTGGATAGGATGTGCTGGGAGGTTTTTGTTGCAGTACACAAGCAAGCTTTCTGTTTTACCCTTCAGTAATCAGTGACTGCAGTGAAAGGTGATCTCTAAGCTTGTAGCTTGCTGAGGCATCGGTTGTGTGCCAAGGTACTGCCTGGCATGTGGCCAGAGTTCATGGTGTTCTGTATCATGGGGAAGCAGAGGAGGACGGTTTTATTTCTGGATCTCTGGAGTCAAAGCATGAAAAACAGCTTAACGTGCAAATAGGTTGAACAGTTTCAGGGTTTTTTGTACTGGGTTTGGTCCTTTCAAAAACCACGAGATGTTACAGCATCACTTCCCTTCATTAGCCAGTGGCTTTGGGCATATGGTGATAGGACAAGGGACAATGTTTTTAAGCTGAAAGAGGGGAGATTTAGATTAGATGTGAGGAAGAAATCCTTCCCTGTGAGGGCGGCGAGGCGCTGGCAGAGGCTGCCCAGAGCAGCTGTGGGTGCCCCATCCCTGGCAGTGCTCAAGGCCAGGCTGGACGGGGCTGGGAGCAACCTGGGCTGGTGGGAGGTGTCCCTGCCCGTGGCAGGGGGGCTGGAACTGGGTGGTCTTTAAGGTCCCTTCCAGCCCAAACCATTCTGTCATTCTGTGATTCTGGACAAAGGTCTGTTTGTAGTGTCAGGAGATACACAAGCAGTAAGAAAGTGTGATTTGTCATAAAAGAACTATTTCATTACTTCTGTGGTAGGAAAACATTAATGCAACCAGGAATTGCTTTTGATCTTACATAGTCTGTGATCTAGTTACAACCTTTGTAGAAATACCTGAGCCATTCCATCTCTGCCGTGTCAGGCCTCCACGCAGGTTAAAGGGGCCCAAAGCGAAGTTCTGGCAGCAGCAATTCACCTAAATGCCTTTTGGTACAGCCAGCACTGGTGCGTTTCAGGATCCCAGTGGTGGAAGTCCTGATCCCCACACAAACAGTAACAGTGCAGCCTGCTCTTTGAGCCGAGCATACTGCTGTAGTGTCAGATTAGGTGAGCTGCCACCTCTTGTACGGATTTTGCTTTGGAGAATCCCAAGGTTGCATACAGCTGCTGCTTTATCACTCCTCCTGGCTCACTGGCTAATTAAAACCTGCTGTTCATCCTGTTGTCATAAAGTAGATTCCTTAAGTATTTGCATTTTGAGAGGAATACATGGTTGTCTAACAGACTTGCCTGCATGTGCTAACTTCCAGTTTCCCTTTTTGCTGCTTGGTCAGATTAATGGGGACCAGAGCTGATGTTTTAAGCTGTCAGAAATATTGGGAATGTGTGATTTATTCAGACCTTTCTTACAGATTGAAATGTACTTAGCAAAAACTTCTCCAAGTTAATTAACCTCTTTCATTTGTATACCATTAACTAAGGTTTTTGTTTCTGAAGCTAGGAAAACCATCTAGCTTCATCTCCTAAACCCCTGAGAAACAACATAGCATGACTTAAAAGCATGCCAAACTCTTGGTGTGTGAAGCATCTGCAAATAATAATATTATTTGATCTGAGGGAAGCCTTTAGGATCTAGACTTAGAATTTTTTTTTTCTTCCCTTGCTAGCTTGAATATTAATGAATTTATTAATGTTGCAAGGTCCACAGGAAATAGTTACACCAAGGACCTGGCTGCATTAAAGCACAATGAAGGGGGTAGTGAAACTTTTGTGCTTGTAACCGTATTTTGACTTGTAAATCTGTTCCTCATACTGTTGGCATGCTCAGATACCACTAGCTAATGCTCCTTCCATGTCTGCCATTAAGTTCTATTTTTACAGACCCCCTAGTCTAACTTTATCTGCCTCATCTGATAACCTTCATTGCGTTTCTTGGCTGATTCTAATGAGCTAAGAAACAGCCATTTGAATATGCTCTTACATTCCTTAGCATTATTTCCAGTGCACTCCCTGCCACGGTTCCCTTGCTCATATATATGCATTGCTTCCGTAGTCTGTACGTTGTTGCTTCTGCAAACCAAGTAAGCTGTAAGCATGAATCTTTCACAGGACACTCATGTCTAAGCAACAGGGGATGGTTAGACCAGAGCAAAACCAGTGCACTGGAGATCAGCATGGGGGTTAGAGCCCATCAGGAGCCACCTGAGAGGCATTCAGCTGATATGGCACAGGCTAATGACTCCTGGGCTGGGTGGTGCTTTTGGAGTGGCCTGTTAGCTGCACAGTACCAGCACTGAATAGCATTCTCCAGGGGTTTTTGTCCTATCAGTTTGTTAGCAGAGCTGACAGAGTGAATGGGTTGCAGTGCTCTGTCATGCCCCGTGTACTGGCTGGGGGCTCGCTGCTGCCATAGTCAGCAAGCTGGGCAGAAATAGAGGTGATGGCAGTGCTCAGAGTTAGTTTCTGATGTCTGCTCATTGTTTGTACTGGCTGAACATTTTCTGGCCCTACCTGGAGTGTGAGTTCAAGTTGTCTTAAGTGATTGAAGGTGTATAAAGCTCACCTCAGGCTCATCACAAAGGTAATGCCATGTGATGCGTTCAGAAAAATCATAAAATCAATTCTTCCTCCTGCCTTGGACTAGCAGTAGAGATGAGAAGTGTAGCTGCAGATTGGAAGAGAACTACTATTTTTTAACCTTCTAACTGCTGATGTGCTAGTGATAAATAAAATATCATTGGAAAAAGCCCACAAATTTACAGTCCAATGACAGTTTAAAAAAATAATTTTATGCATGTGTGTGCACACGCTCTGTGACCCGGTCTTACATTATCTTGCAGGGTGCTTGTGTCCACTTAAAACTTCTATTAAGTTCTTTGTGGAATATAGTCAGTGTTTTTAATTTGTACTATGTCACAGCTGGGGAAACAACAGGTATTACAGTGACTCATATGCTCATCAGCCACCAGCGGTACCATGTGTTAACGCTGGAGGATTGCTGCTTTTAAACTGGTTGGTCGATCATCTAAAATGTCCCAGATTGAATACAGGCACACAAAACTTTTCTTTGTGTGGTAGCATTTTGAGGGAGAAGGGGAGGAAGGCAGGAACAAAACTCTTCCTTTTTGTTGGTCATGTGAAAAATGGAAAGCTGAAGAACTTTCTTGAACTGAATGGCAGAATGTGGTAAACTTCAGGAGGGCATCACTAAACCATGGCTTCTCCTTCACTTTAACTTGCACTGTTACATCACAACTCTGAAGAAAACAGGAATAGGTTATATATATTCATCTCTAAACTTATTGTGGAGTCTTGACACAAGCAAGGGAGTGCTCCGCTTCATTTGCAGGTGATTGTTGGAACTATTAAATACTCTTTTTGGCAAACTGTTGCAATCTGTGGTTGTCTGACATGGCCTCTGCATGTGTCTGCAGACCCCAGAAGTGGAGCAGCTGGGCAGGGTTGTGGAACTGGACAGTGATATGGCAGACATCACCCAGGAACCCGTTGTAGAAGATAACGTGATAGAAGAGCAAGAGGCAGTGCCTGCTTCGACTCACATTGCGTCAGCCCTGGGTATTAACCCCCATGTCTTGCAGGTGAGTGTCTTGCCTTTTCCGCTCTCTGAAAGAGGGGACTCGGTAATATTGATCACTGACTTCGCAGTTTGCCTCCCTAAGTGTATTTATCTACCAACTTGTAATAAACTATACATCACACCTATAGTATGATTAAAACTTAATGTGAGGCTTCTGTGCTGAATCTTCATAGACATGAAAAGCGTACTCATCTTAATGCTATAATTCAGATTTTAGAATTCTGAAGTATGGACAGTATGATTAGCTAAACTGACACCCAGACAGGACTGCCTTGGGCCCAGTTTGTGGACAGCAAGGTAATAGGAAATCTGGTCTTGATTTGGGTTTTGGTGTTGGTGTTTTTATTTGTTTAGTAAAAGGATGGTACCTTGAACACTTGTAGGTTTCTACCTATGTTTTCAGTTTGTAAGGAAGAAATAGTCCTGAAGTTGTTACTTAACAAGTAGACAGAGCTAAGATCTAAGAAAATGTGATTATTTTAGTAGTAGTAGCTGAGCACTGCGTCCAGCTCTCGGGCCCCCAACATAAGAAGGTCATGCACCTGTGGAGCAAGTCCAGAGGAGGCCACAGAGATGGTCAGAGGGCTGGAGCCCCTCTGCTATGGAGACAGGCTGAGAGAGCTGGGGCTGTGCAGCC
>JAVJGI010000014.1:1864054-1877877 GCA_035590275.1 Ibycter americanus | reverse complement strand
TCCCTGGCAGTGCTCAAGGCCAGGCTGGACGGGGCTGGGAGCAACCTGGGCTGGTGGGAGGTGTCCCTGCCCATGGCTGGGCAGTCTTTAAGGCCCCTTCCAGCCCAGATCATTCTGTGATTTTTAGGACTTCACACCCATCCCTAACAAGTAGTGTGACACTGATTTAACCAGTAGTTTGTAAGAGTTTCTAATCAACTGACAAGCTTGCTTCTGGTACTCCTGAACTGTGTGCCTTCACTGTTACTTGAAATACATGTAGCATGAATGTATTGTTTGGTCATGTGGAACATGTAGAAGTTACTTGGGTTGGGAAAGGAGCAGGTTAGATCAGTTAGCTGCTGCTGTGAGAGTGATTGCTAATGTGCAGGTTTGGCTTACCACCTTTTTAGATTATGAAAGCTTCCTTGCTTGCTGATGAAGATGACGTAGATTTGATCCTGGATCATTATCCTGGGAAACAACCTGTAAAAATGGATACTTCTCAAGAGATCTGTTCTCCGAGGCTCCCTATTTCAAAATCACAAGGACAGAAAAGATATTCCGGTATTGTGAGAAACCACATACTGCATGAAATAAGAGTTTAATTCTGATATTCAACAGGCAAAATTTTGTCACTGGCTGAGCATATGGCAGAACAGTTGCATGCTGTGGTGTTAGCTTTGGTCAGCAGCCAGATGCCTGCCCAGCCGCACTTTCGCTCCCCCTCCTCAACAGAATGGGAGAAAAAAAATGATGAAAAAAGCTCGGGGATCGAGATAAAGACAGGGAGATGGTTTTACTTGTGAAAGTGCCTAATAAGCAGACTTGACTTGAGTAAAATTAATTTATTGCTGGTAAAAATAGGCTTGGGTAGTGAGAAACAAAGACAAGTTGAAACAACACTTTCATACCCTGTCCCCCTTTTCCAGACCCATCTTCATTCCTGACTCCTTATCTCCTCCCCACCCTGGCAGGGCAGGAGGATGGGGAACGGGGTCCATAGCAGTTCCTCTCTGCTGCTCCTTCCTCCTCAGTTTCCCCCCCACCCCCCACCTTCAGCACGAGCCCTCTCCCAAGGGCTGCAGGCCAAATACCTGCTCCGGTGCCTGAAGCATGTCCTCACCTCTTTCTCTGCCCTTAGTGCTTGCACTGCTGTTCTTGCTCTTTTTTTCTTTTCTTTTTTTTTTCCTACCTGTGTGGCATCCTAAGCTCTTTCTGAAATTAGGGACTTCCTTGGAAACAGCACATTTTTGTGTGAGACTGTACCTGTATTATTCTTGGTGTAATACTACGTGCTTTCATTTGGATAATATAAATTAGGCTATGCAAGGTGGGGTTAGCGGTCCTTAGTGCTGTGAATAATCATGCTTAGCTAGCTGTTACCGTCACAAGCCACAGCAGATGTTTTCACTGGCTGCTCAAGAAGTACTGAAATACCTTTTAAAAGAAGCCCAGAAATGTACTGCTGAAAAGTGAGTATCCCATTCATTGAAATGTTCTTTCTGCTTCTTCCTTCTAGTTAGTGGGCTGCTGCAATCCAAATTTGCTAATCTAGTTTTCCAACCACCAAGTGCTGCTCTGCAAGATTTCAAGGGGCCAAGGACTTTGAGCAGTCCCCCTTCTGTTGCCGTTTGGTCAGCGACTTCTCCGTTAGCATCTGCGTTCTCTGTACCTCCATCAGTCCCTGAGGTACAGGTAAAAACAGTTGGTGTCCGCAGGCAGCAGGGGCTTGTACCTCTGGAAAAGTCCATCGCCTATGGAAAAGGGAAGCTGCTGATGGATATGGCACTCTTCATGGGTCGCTCATTTCGTGTTGGTTGGGGACCCAACTGGACACTTGTCAATTGTGGAGATCAGTTGAGTCGATCAAATGAAATGGAAGATCCTCAGTGTGAGTCCGTGGAATATGGATTCCTGCCAACTCCTGTTGCTCCAAAATCGTGAGTAGTGGTTTCCTTCAGGATGGTTCTGCCCTGCTCTCTCTTCATGTTTAAAAAAAATCCTGATTGTAGGTTGATAGTCCTTCTGTTATGCAGAAGTGGTGCGTGATCATGTTAGCCATGGAGATTTCCTTTAGGTTGCTACTTCACAAAAATCTGTATGTCAAAAGATCTGGAATATCATAGTAAGAGTAGTTACTTTTTTTAACAGGTAAATAGCACAGTCATCCAGCAAAAGGTTTAAGTGAGAAAGTTTAAAATTGTTGTCCAGGAGGCTTCTGATCTGTTGTCAATTCTCCCTGAGAATCTGCCCTACCTAAGAAATCTTGTTTAGCTTCGGAATTCTCAGCTGCCTTCAATTCTGCTTGTATATAAAGCAGTATACAGGCCTTTCCTGGATTGTGTAACTCTGTACCTAAACTTGGCTGGAATGTAGCTAGATGTTCTACCATGTAAGTCTTCCAGGAACCTTTTTCAGATGTTCTCCAGTGTATCCAACTTGCTGAGAGAATGAGGTGCTCTCACAGAACGCACTGGGGTATGGTAAGGTGTGCTAATTGCCTTTTGAGAGCTTGAAGCACCCGGTTCAGTGAGGTTTATTAGCCAAAGTCTGGTTCTAAGTCCCAGACTCTGTAACCACGTTTTTCATACCTGGCTGTTGACCTTGTATCATATGTCTTACTGTCATCATGTTAAAGTTAGGACAAGCTGCACAATGCAGCTGCTCCATGATGGGTGCTGTTCACTTGCATGGAGAACAATTCAGAATGTTGCTAGCTGGTTTTATCTTATTTTTTTCCTCCAGACTCTCAGAATCCTCTTTCAAGGTTCATGTGGAGAAGTTGAGCTTAGAACAACAGAAGGTGGACAGAGACAAACAGCTGTATCTCATCCCTCTGGAGATAAAGCTGAAACACAGTACTGTCCATATGGATGAACACTGTCCTCTTCTAGCACCCAACCCAGGAGTTTCTGCTATTCACGACTATGCTCACTGGGTTAGGAAGGCATCCGAGGATCCTGCTTTGACAGAAAGTGAGTATGGAATAATTCTTTTCACAATGGTGATAGTCAATCTGGAAAACTGTCCAGTTCAGATTAATTTCAGGTTGCATCAGAGCAGTGAAATGTGAATAAAACAAAAAAATACTGTACCTCAGCATTCTTCCTAGAAGCATAAACATGGTTCATTGCATTTGGGGAGCTAGCTGACTTCCTGCATCAACTTGTAACAGTAGGATATGCTTTAAGATATCCTGCAAGGTTATGCTTATAATCTTACATGAGACGTCTCTAAATGTTCTTCTGAATGTTTTCACTCCTGATGACTGAGTAACTCTGTTCTGGTAGCTGTTGTGAAACACTGGTGCTTGGCGTGGACTTTATGTGAAGCAATCTGGGGGAACCTGAAAGAGTTAGAGGCCAGCTTGGAGGAACCCAGTGAATACATCCTGGCACTGGAGCGTAGAAAAGCCTTCTCTCGCTGGCTGTCGGAGACTGCTGCAGGACGAATTGAGGAGGAAGTCTCTTTGTCCCGACATAGTAATCACATAGAGGCTGTGTTCAGCTGCCTTACTGGGAAGAGAATTGGTGAAGCTTGCAGGCTGGCACAGCAGTCAGGTAAGATGCTTAAATCTTTCAGCTTTTTGCAGGGATGAGGAAGGGAATAAAGGGAATTTAAACTTTGGGGGCCGGCCACTCGGAGAACGGAGTTTTCCCTTGTCAGACAGTGACAAAGGTGGTGGTTGACTAGTCTACTTGATGCTTGAGTACATGGTCACATTTACACTGGCTTACTTGTCGGCTCTCCTAGAGTTAGGAAGTGATGCTGTACTGCATTTGGAACTCTTTTTTTGCATTGTATTTCCTTTTGAATTTTTTCTTAATTAACGTTCTTTTTAATTGAGTTTCTGTTAATCCACTTCACACTTGTTTAAAAAAATGTGTATTTTCAGAGCCTGATGGCTAGTTTCATCTTGGTCTTTTATGTTGGCTTACATCTTAACTTTTCCGTTTGTCTCCTCTGGGGACTCTGTGCTTCCCATTCTTTTGTCTTCTCCCCATGGGCCCCATTCTAGGAGGTGTTTATGTAATGGGTTATTTTGTAAGAAATTGTGTATGAAGAACCAGTTGTGCAGCTGTAGGCTGATCAAAGTGCTTCACAACTCGGAAATGGATAGCTGTGGCACTGGTAGGCAGGAGGATTTGTCTGATGTGCTCTTGTCCCCTGTTCCAGGTGACCACAGGCTTGCTCTGCTCCTCTCCCAGCTGGCAGGTAGCCAGCCCATCCGGGACCTCCTCACCATGCAACTGGTCGACTGGCACAGGCTGCAGGCAGACTGCTTCATCCAGGAAGAGAGATTGCGCATCTTTGCCTTGCTTGCGGGGAAGCCTGTAAGTTCTGTTACTCAGCTGTTTTGTCATTGACTTGACTTCCCCTTCTTGACAGCAGTACCTTTAAGCTGTAGCAGTCAACCGCAGCACAAGGTGTACAGCAGGAAAGGAATACAACATGGTGACGCATGTTTTTTCACTGATGTAACCTCTTACTGTGGCGTGTCTGGTATGTACTGAGCATTGTGTGCTAAGTTTGACTAAACTTATGTGTTTCCTTAGGTGTGGCAGTTATCGGAGAGAATAAGTATCAATGTGTGTTCACTGCTAGACTGGAAGCGCTGCATGGCTGTCCACCTCTGGTACCTGCTTCCTCCAACAGCTTCTATTTCCAAGGCACTTGCCATGTATGAGTCAGCGTTTCAGGTAGGTCAGTCGTGCCTGGGTAAAAGGAGATCTTACTCGGTACAACTGGCTGATGCTTCACTGAGACTTCTGTGAGCAATCAAGAATCGCTGTGGAGGTCCTGAGTATGGAATTGCATATGGGTTCATTATTTCAGTTGTCACAGCGTCGGATTCCTTCACTAGCTTTAACAATGAGTTTTTGCAGCGGTTCACTTAGATAGGAATGTTCCTTCCCCCACTGGAATGGGAATAAAGCACTGGGTTGATAATTCTAGTCACTTGAGAACCTTAGGATCTGCTCTTTAGGATGTTGTGGCAATTTATTTGAAGCATATCTCCCACTGACTGTTTCCAGGTGTTTGATGGCCAGACAATTAGGAAGATGGGTAGTGGCCAGCAGCAGGAAGGCTATTTGAGCTAGGTAGCCAAGGTAGCCAGTTGGTTTTCCCAGTGTGATGACTGATACTCAGCTGTCTGACTTCAAAAAGAGTCTTCGCTGAACTATACGCAGTTTGTTACGCTTGCTGTTTCTACAGCAAACTGTCCTACAGACAGTACGTGGGGTGCATGCATTATGCAAAGCCGTGTTTGTTGCTGTAGAGCTGTCAGCCTCTGTATACAGACAGACAAAGGGTTCTGTTGAAAAAAGTGTTTAATCATTTAACTAAAGGTACTCAGCCCTTGATCCGTATGCCTAAGGATAGCCCAAACACAGCATCAAAACTAGTAACTTCTAATCTATGCATGCTTAATGCTGCAAGAATATTTAGCGTTACCTTTGTACATAGTGTGTCAGTATAAAGTGTTCATCACTTCAAAATACCAAGCTTTAGTTTTATTGTGACTTCAAGTTAAGGTAATGCTACTAGGTTAGAATGTGGGGGCGGTCTCACTGCAACCCGATGATGTGGAGAATGGATACAGCTTGTTTTCAGAACTTTGTGTAAGAGGGCTAATAACTGGAAGCCAGCAGGGTGTGGAATGCTCTCCCAAATGCAGATCTAGTGTTCCTACCAGCAGTGAAAATGTTGAGGATTTTGGTGACTCAGCCTGGCTAGATGGTACAAAAGAACAGTTTTCTGGCAGCTCAGTACCCTGTACTTGGCGATTCAGGGTGTTCAGTGCTGCTTAATTAACTGTCCAGACTCTGCTTAGCTACAGAGGGAGGGAAAGCTTGCAGGGATGCACTCTTCCATTTGATTGAGTCATATGTGGTTTTCCAGCTATAAAATCGTTCAGGAATACAGGTTGTGTGTGAGAGCTGACTATACCTCCACACAGTGGCTTTTGAGAGCTCAGGGTGAGATCAAATTAAGCCTGCTGAAGCATCTTGGATTTAGGGGTGGATTTTTTTTTTCCTTTTTAGCATCATGCTAGTATATAGTTGCATAAGTTTTAACCACAGGTGCAGTAGGCTGTGTCTTCTACTTTGAAGCAGAGAGCATGCTCGTGAGCCTGCTGAGCTGTGTGGAATGCAGAATGTAGTTTTGTTCAGAGTACTGTCTTTTAAACTGACTGTTAAAACTTTTTTTTTTTTAGAAAACACCAGAGTGTGAGAAATATGCATGCTGTCCTCTGCCTCCTTACCTAGAAGATTCTGGTTGTGTAATTGAAGAAGATGATAATGCGGGAAGACCTCTGAGAGATGTCTGTTTCCATTTGTTAAAGCTCTACAGTGACAGGTAAATGGGTAAATAGTTCAAAAACTATTCAGAAAAATCTTGATCAGACTTTTTGAATTCCCAAACCAGGGGTATGAAAGCAGCTTCAGTGTTTAGTGAACCACTTACAGCAGTCAAAAGTCTGCCTTGCATGTACACCCTTACAGAATGGGGTGACACTGCAACTGCTGGTGATGGTATAGATGATGAAACTTCAGCTGTGGAGCACACTTGCGGTTTGTTTTTTTCTTATGTGTTTTCTATGTCTGGAGAGTGCAGCAAGCATGCTGCACTGTAGTTGCCTTTTTTGAAGGCATCGAGAAATCTGTCGGAGGACCACATACAAAATAAAAGATTGTGACAGTCTGGATGCAGACTCAAAAGAAGAGCAAAAAGATTTCAGTAGTTGCTCCTATCTTTTAAAAAAAAACAAAATCAAAACAAAAAAACCAAAACCCCCACACCAGTGTAAGTCACATATATGCAATAATTGGAGGTGGGTGAAGGGAAAGAACTAGGTAGCACCACAATCGGATTTTGTTATGTGAACGCAATTAGCTATTTATGTTGCAAATATTTTTCCCTACAGGCACTATGATCTTGACCAGCTGCTTGATCCCAGGAGTATAACATCTGACCCTCTGGACTATCGTCTCAGTTGGCACCTGTGGGAAGTGCTCAGAGCTCTGAATTACACCCATCTATTAAAGCAGAGTCAAGGAGTGCTGAACGCTAGCTACGCTGCCCAGCTTGAGAGTGAAGGTCTTTGGGAATGGGCTGTTTTTATACTGCTGCATGAGCCTGACACACAGTGAGTAGAAGATTTTTTTTTTTGCCTTGAAAATAATGCGTTGCCTGTGTTAAAGCCCTTCTCTGTACACTATAATTATCGTGGCTTCTCTCACATTGAACTGGAACTGCACAGCTGGAGAACTTCATGCCACTTGTAAAAAATTGTGTGCAGGGATTACAAAGTGGTGTGAATAATTCTGCTTAGTTAAATGTCTTGTTAGATGTTAAATAGCACTGTATTGTAATGACTGAAACTCCTGAACAGTGCTACAGAAGCAGATCTCATAGTCATTTTGATAACCTAGAGCTGTGTATCTTGCCTGTGGCTCAGCAAGCTTACTACATTCAAGAACTTGTCCTGAAAACATCATTAATGCAAGAATACTGTAACTGTACCCACTGGAGCTGAACAGAAGCAAGTGTGTTTGAAAGGAAAGCTTGGGAATTAAAAAATTGTCTTAAACTTGTAAATAACTCATCTTTTGTGAAAAGGTGTCTTTTGCTATTAATGTTTACAGCTACCATTAATGCACTGCAATAGAATTTTTTTCCAGCCGATAACTTCAAATAGAGCCTGTATATTACTTTTAGGGGCCTGGGTGATACTTGAATGTTCTAAGCTTACAACATCTAAGATGTTACAAAATACTAGCAATGACTTTGTTCTTAGTGGTTAACATGTTCTGAAGGAATTCAATTAATTTTAGAGTTTGCCTTAAAGTAAGACTTGTAAGACCTGGTGAGGCTGGCTTTTGCCATCTGTTATGCCTGTGCTTCTGCCATCACCAATGAATAGTGTGCAGTCTGCTGTTTAGTCTTTGGCTACTTGTATTGGACTGTGTGGTGCAGAATGCAGGATTGCTTGCTTGAGTAACGCCTTGTCCTCTCTTCCCCCAGCATACGGGAGAAGGCAGTGCGTGAACTCCTAAATCGGCATTGTGTTCTGTCAGAGACACCAGAGTCTTGGGCCAAGGAGACTTTTCTGACACAGAGGCTCTGTGTCCCCCCGGAGTGGATTCATGAAGCAAAGGCAGTTCGAGCAAGGATGGAGGGTGACAAGCATAAAGAAGCCCTCTTCTTGTTCAAGGCTGGGCACTGGAACCAGTGTCACAAGCTGGTTGTCAGGCACTTGGCCTCCGGTGAGTTTGCTCTCTTAATATTTTTGCATTCTGGCCTTTGAACAGCGCACAGAAACACAGTAGGAACAGAAGTCATTGGGTGTTCAATAATACAAAGGGGTAGGGCTGTGTTTCTAGCAACAGAGTTCATAGAGGGTGGCTGGCTGTTTCAAAACGTGGTACCTGGCATGATGGTTCTTCACTGCAAACACGTGATAAGGGCAGTGCTTAACCTTCTGCACATCCACCTTGCTGTGCCAGAGGTGCCTTGGAACAAAGGCAGTGGTAGCATTCCTGGAGTACGGATCCTGTGCGTGTCCCTGCTCTAGGAAGTGGAATGGCCTTAGTCTTGCCTTTTGTAGGTCACAAATACAAGTATGGCCAGCAATGCTTGGCTGATACTGTCGAAGAATTACAAAACTGACTGAGAGTGCAGTCTGTCAGTTGCTTTTTCTGTAACAATCAATGTTCCTCCTGACTTCTAAGAAACTTTTGCTCTGTTACTGACATGCTTGTTCTCTTTAGATGCTATTATTAATGAAAACTACAAATACCTAAAAGGATTCCTGGAAGATCTTGCCCCTCCAGAGCGTAGTGTCCTCATCCAGGACTGGGAGGTGGCAGGGCTGGTCTACCTAGATTACATCCGTGTTATTGAGATGCTTGATAGGATTCAACAGGTAACAGACTAAAATTGTATTTTTTTTCCTACAGTTCAGAAGCACATACAGAGTCTTGCTTTTAGAATAACCTTTTATTCACTGTTCAGTGCTAATGTTAGCATTTCCCTTTTGCAGACACTAGCGAACAATATGGTACACCTCTGAAAACAGATTTGGTAGATACTATCAAAATAAGATGTGGGCTCTGTCCTGTAGACATGCTTTATGTAGCATGACAGTGAGATAAGTGGAAGACAAGGAACAAAACCAGCAGTTAGCTGGTTAGTGGGGAGTCTGCGTGTCTGTCCCCTCTAATACAGTTCCAGACTTCCCATTTCAGGCATTAACTTCAAACAGGTTCAAACAGGTTTTAGTGTAGATTGCCTTCTGTTGGATAAATTTTGGCTTAGAGTGCTCTTAGGTGGTCTGTGAGCAGTTCTGCTGGAAGGTTTTGGCTGACACTCTCACTTGCTTTCAGCTGGATTGTTCCACCTACGAGCTGGAGCGGTTACATACCAAAGTGACATCGCTGTGCAACAGGATAGAGCAGATACAGTGCCACAGCGCGAAGGACCGCCTGGCTCAGTCAGGTACGGTGACATCAGTATCTAGCAGCCCACTGGGAAAGCTGGTTTTACAACCTAGCCCAGCTAGTTCTGGCTGTCGTCTGTGCTGCCAGAATATCTGTCCCTTTGTGTGTGTGGAGAAGGAAGGCTGTGGTCGGTAAGGAGTCCTGAGTTGCTCTAGGAGTTACTGTACATGTGGCCGTGAATCGTAATTTCAGACAGGCTTTGTTGCCTAGTTGATGTGGCATCCAGTGTCTGGCCTTTTCAGGTGTCCCTTGATAAGCAGTAAAGCATCTTGTCCATACTTAATTTTACAGCTCTAAATAAAGCATGAGCATACTTGCAGAAGGCAGTCCAATCTAAGGAGTAAGGTCAAATTTCGATTACAGTGGTGGAGGAAGTCTGTGTGGAGAGAGGAGATTCACTGCTGGAGCTGAGAAAAGGCCAGGTCACACTATGGCACAGCTCCACCAACCCAGCCAGATTCCTTTGCTTCAAAACTTGCTGTTGAATTGCTGTTCAAGCACACCCCTCTGCAGGCTGAGCTCTTAGCTCACATGCTAGCTCCTGCTCCACAGTGTGGTGTTGACCTTGCAGAAACACTCTTCTTGCTCTTTCCAGATATGGCCAAGCGCATCGCTAACCTGCTGCGGGTGGTCCTCAGCCTGCAGCATGCCCCAGAGCCCGTCCCTGACTCCACGCCTGACCCACAGCGTGTCCCTCTTCGCCTGCTTGCTCCCCACATTGGACGGCTGCCTATGCCGGAGGACTATGCCTTGGAGGAGCTCCGCAGCCTCACCCAGTCTTACCTAAGGGAGCTGGCAGTAGTGACTCATTGAGGAACAGTCCCTTCCATCGCTGGACAATTTTTACCATTTGTTAACCCTTTACCCTTGTTCTGAGGGCGAACCACCTCTCTAGCCACGCAGATTTTTCCATAGAGGTGTAAAACAGCTTTAGTTTGTGGGCTAACACAGGGATTTTTGTAACGTGGGGGAGCATTGAGACTGGTTTGACCTTGCTGGCTGGTGCCCTCAACCACACAACATTTTCCTAGAGTCAATAAAGCACCTCTTGCTGAACCTGTCTGCAGGTGAGATTGTCCCTGTGGAGTGGGGCACAGTGTGGGCTTCATCTCCTGGCTGAGGCTTTTCACTCCTTTTGTTGCAGTACAGAGGATGGTGAAGCAAATTCTGGAACAGTTTTCCATGGGGCAGACTTCCACTTTGGTGGGACTGCACTTGGTAAACCGATGAACCTTTAGCACCTGAACTGATGGCGGATAAGCTTTAACTGGGGCTTTGTGTTAAAAGTTTGCTCTGTGGTTGGGGAAGGGAGAAGGAACTGAAGTTTGGAAGTGTCTTTTCTTGCATTCTCTTGCTCAGTTGGAGACCTGCCAACATGTTATTTCATTTCTCCATCCTCCATCTCCAAAAGCAAAGCAAGCTGCTCTCCTGACTCGGGAGGAAGAGAGGTGGCACCTGTGTGTGTGCCTTATGGTGAGCTCTGCACCGTGCAGGCCTCGGAGGGTGGACATCTCCTGGGTCCCGTGCGCAGTAAAACACAGGAGCTTGTCCTCATAGTTGCTGCGTTCCATGCTGCTGATGGGAGGGGGCAAATTCTGCGCCGAAAGCACAAACTGCCAAAAAGGTCACATGCCTGAGGAGCAGAGCAGCCTGACTGCCCTGGCACTTCAGCCTGCCTCTGCACCGCCGGACGGCTGCCGGTGTAGGTAGGGGTATGTGCACTCGCACAGGCAGCCCCTTGACCAGCACGTGCCACCTGGCACATGCCCTCGTCTCTGCTGTGTTACATGGAGCGGAGCCACCATCCAGCATAAGAACATCCTGCAAGCAAATAGCTGACTGTGTCATTGTGCTCTGGTATGTACAGTCTTGATTCTTACTGTGTTTGGAAACCGACTATTTTTGGAAGAAGAAGAAAAAAAGAAAAGCTGTCTATTAGTCTGCTCTGATTTCAGGGTTACTGCAGTGGCACCTCCTGCCATGGCCAGCCAGCCGTGGCTCGCAGTGGCTTCCAGCCCACCTGGTGCTGCTTTGCTTTGGCTCACTGAAGGTCTTTATGCATGAGGATTATGTAAAGGTTTTTATTAAAAAAAAAAAAATTATAAATAAATGATCTAGATTATTTTCCTGTCTTTTTGAGAACAACAAATAAAATGTTTATAGTATTCCCATGGTTTCCTTTGCTTTTTAAGCAAGATTTCAGTTTCATAGGCATATGTCCCTTGGCTTGTTGTACCTGGGTGGCTCGGGCTGGCTCAGGTGCTGGCACAGCTTGTGTGACCAGTGCAGGGATGGCGCTGGAAAAGCTCAATTCCCCTGGAGCTGAATCTGTCGGGGGATGTGAGAGGCAGCAGGAAAGGTGTTTACATCAGCACTGACAGACCAGGGAAAAGGTGGCTCAGTGTGGAACGAGAATGGGGACATGGTCACAAAGGATGTAGAGAAGGTACTGGATGTTGTCTTCATCTTGATGTTCGTGGGTAAGACTGGCCATCAGCAGCCCCAGATCCCTGGGAGCAGTGGGAAGGGTCAGAATGAGGAAGACTTGGCTTGGTGCAGAGGGGTGAGGCTGGGGAGCGCTTAGACTGGGCATCCCGCATACCTGGGCCCAGGCAGGTCTGGGGCTGAAGGAGCTGCAAGATCACTTTGATGGTGTCAGAAGGTTGTGGTGATCGGGAAGGTTCATTCAGAGCTGTGGAAGAAAGTCACCCCTGTCTTGAGGGGGAGGGTGTGGGGAGTGTGAAAGAAGTTTCTCTAACAGAGCTACGGGGTGGTGAGCCTCACCTCGGTCCTGGTGGGGTGACAGAGCGTGTCCTGGGAACTGTTTGTGGAGATGTGAAGAAGGGAGGGTGGGGTGGGGGAACAGCCTTTCTTGGAAGGGGGTTTTCTGGAAAGAGGTCAGGGATGGACAAGGTTACAGCATCGTGGCAAAGGGAGGGAAGTGCTTTTTCCTTGCAACACAAGGTTTGTTCAGGCTAAAAACTGGTGTGTTGATAAAAGGTGTGAAATAAACCCTGAAAAAATATCCTTGATTGGGCACAATCCAGACCTCTGCTTCCCAAGGCCGGGCGATGCTGGGTGCCTGGCGGTCTCTTTTCTTCTGGACTTGGGACTGGGAGGGACCCACTCCCCAGTGCCAGCTCTTGGGCATGAAAAGCTGTAAAAGTGGTGATTTATGTTGTCTTGCCCATGCAAGGTGGCTGTCCTGCTGTGCCAGCATCGCCCCATGTTAAACTTGACACTGGGCTGTGCTGCACAGAGAGCCAGGTCACTCCGGCTTTGCATCCTGCCATTAGCATAATTGTGTCTCTGCAAACCCAGCTGCTGCCCTGGGCGGAGGAACAGAGTGCCCAGGACTTTGGCCTGGGGATGAATAATTCACCACCTGGAAACAAAACCTCCAGCCTTAAAACTGATCGGTGCACTGCTTGGCATCTGCTGCCGGGGATCAGTGTGGGAAAGGTGCCAGGGAGGTGCTGGGGGAACAGGAGTTGGTGGCCTCCCTCATGGCTGGAGCTAGGGACATGCTCCGGCACCTCAGTGGCAGGGACCTCTCTGCCACTTGCTACTTTTTCTCCTGGGTCACGTCCCTTAACCTTCTGGAATTTTGTTCTCACCAGATGGGAATAATCTTCCCCTTCCCTTTCCTTGCTCTTTTACTGAGACTGGGGAATGGGATGTCCCTTGCTGTGCACGGTCGTCCTCCACCCAGGGGTCTGCAGCATCAGCCCTTGGCTCTTCCCACTGCCCTGGCCTCAGTGGGCTTCAGCGCCCCAACATCTCCCGCGCAGCCCCAGGCTTTCCTTTTCCAGCTTGCCCTGGGCCAGGATTGTGGGGAGCGGCGCCTTCTCCCTGCAGCCCCCCGGGCCAGAGGTACCTCAGGATGGTGGTTGCCAGCGCATGAAGCTGCCAGCCGAGAGCGAAGCTGCTGCCAGCTCCGGGCAGACACAAGCTCCAGACAACACGGCAAGGAGCGACCTCGTGCTGCCCGCTCCAGCCCGCTGCGCGGTCCTTGTCACCGCAGTCCTGGCCCTGAGCTGCCTGGAGGCGGCTGGGAAGGGGCTGCCCACTGGTGTAGCCAGGAGGGTCTGTGGCAGTGCTGGGTCCGGTGCCGGTGGGCAAAGCCTTCCCCGGGCTCGGGCGGCGCCCGGCACCCAGACCCGTGCCAAAGGGGCTCAGCTGCACCCAAACCCCCTCCCGGACCCCCTGCCACCTCCCGGCTGGGCACCCTCGGGGTCACTTTCCGTTACCCTCTGCCGCAGAGCTTGCTGCACGGAGCCTGGCGGTCCCGGGGGGGGGCCGTGCCCCCCCGCCCTGTCCCAGCCCTGACGTCAC
>JAVJGI010000014.1:1830563-1848354 GCA_035590275.1 Ibycter americanus | reverse complement strand
CACAGTTTTTCAAAACTTCACCTTTCCAGATCCCACTCCTTTCCTCCACCACTAGCATGGACATCTCCAGCAAGTGTTGTTTCAGGATCTGACCTCTTTAAATGAAACATTGCAAAATCAAATATGAGACCTCAGAGATTTTTGTCGCCAATCTCAGCATAAGAAATTCGTATCTGAAGGAAGAAATCAAAGACAGGCAAATGCTGAACCATATCTTGCAAGCCAAGATGGGCTGTTAGAAGACGTTGGTGGAAGAGTTGCAGAAGGAAAGGAAGAACGTCAAAGACACAGTGCAACTCATTGCAGTAGAATGGAGACAGGATCAAGATGATGAAAGCTGCTCAGAGCAGCTGTGATGAGACAACTGCACTGGCTCAAGGACCTCAGGAAGATTTTATCCCGCTTCGTAGATTGTGTTGCACTTGTGTGTCTTGCACCATTTTGTCAAGGATTATTTCACTGCTGATCTTCTGCTCTTAGTGAAAACAACATCTACACAGTTGTGGAGCTCCTATCTCAATGCCTTATCCTTTATCCTAAATGGTAATGGCATCTTGCCAAATTAGATTTGCTGTAGTCCCCTGTTTGGGGACTTCTGTTCATAGTCTAAGAGTTCAGCTTAGTTTTATGTCATACATTTGTAATATAGATATTTATTTAAAATATGTATAATTTAAATAAACCAATCAAAATAGATTGTCAAGTAGTTGTCCTTTCAGTTACTTGTTCACTGAACTGCTCAAGGAATTTTTGTAGACATCAGAGAGATTATTCATTCATTTAAAGCCTTAATTTACTTTTTTTGCACCTCTTCCACCTATTCCCAAAATGAAGGCTATTTTGCTGTGCTGCTTTAGATTTCTTACAGCACAGTGAAGAACTCAGTTTGATCCAACTGCAGCTTTTTCTTCAGGGACTGGTGCTATAGAGTGGAGAAAGAAGGTATGTTGGACTCACTGATGAGGGAACAGAGATGTTTGATAGGTTAAATGACTTGTTGAGGTCAGTTAGGGAAGAGTTGGCAAAGGCAAAGACTGGGTCAACCTAGAGACTTGATGCAGAGTCACCCTGCTCTCTAGAAAGAAGACAGGAAATAAAATAAGTTATCTCCAGGGTTTAATTAAACTGCAGGTGAAGACAGGTAATACATGCAGTATTCTACTAAGGTTGCTAAGAGTACATGCATCTGTGGGAAATGGCTCGAGCATGACCAAGGTATTATTATTATTCCAAGAGGATGAATCCCATTCCACTGGGACTTTCCCAGACTTCCTCAAACAAGAAGGGGAACATGATCTGTGCGATGTGGACAAAACCCCAGCTATTTAATTTTTTCTGAAGATTTTTTTTTTTTTTTGACATCCCAGAGGTCTTCAGATGCTCAGATCTGCTACCCAATACGCATTTCTTGTGTGTGGGTGGCTGGGTCAGTGCAGGAGCAGGTTTTGTACCACATGCTGTTGAGGTGTTGAACTGTGGGTTGGAACGACAAAGAGCCAAGGGCCATCAAAATTTAAAGCTCATGATTTGCAAGCAAAATGGCTGTAATTGATCTTTCCAGCTACTTGAAAGAAGGTGTAGCGAGGTGGGCATTGGTCTCTTCTCCCAGATAATGCAAAAGGACAAGAAGAAATGGGCTCAAGTTGCACCAGAGGAGATTTAGATTGGATATTAGGAAAAATTTCTTCACCAAAAGGGTTGTCAAGCATTGGAAGAGGCTGCCCAGGGACATGGTGGAGTCACCGTCCCGAAGGTATTTAAAAGACCTATAGATGTGATGCTTAGGGACATGATTTAGTGGTGGACTTGGCAGTGCTGGGCTAATGGTTGGACTTGATGATCTTAAAGGTCTTTTCCAACCTAAACAATTCTATGCCACCTAAATCAAGTTCAACTGTTAGGGTGACAAACATAACAATGACATTTTAACAACAGTGAAGAAATTTGAGAAATATTGGTTAAATATATATGTAAATATTTTTTATTTCTTGTCATTAAGTATAAGAGCAATAGGAAAATGAAATCTTTGCTGTTGCTTTGTTACACTTGACTCTAAAGATACATTTTTAATAGATAAATCAGACACCAGGAAGAGGTTAGGCATGATGGCTTTAAGCAGTGCAACTTCAGAGATGGCTAAATGTGCATGAAGGGATCTTTAAAACATTGCACCAGAGTTCAAGACTAAAGGTAGTTATGTACTTATACCAGCCCAGGATCAGGCTCTCGTGACTGTCCTCCAGCTCTATTAGTTAACTGATGAATCTAAATTATCACCCCACCTGATAGCCACACTTTTACATTTGGTGAAAAGAGAAAAGCATCACCAGAAGGTAATCCAGATCTCTTTATTGACTGCAGGGTTTTAACATTAGTACCTCTATAAAGTAGTTTAGGTAGGTCAGGTGGGGAGACTCCTGCCCCCACCTCTGCTTCCTACCTGAGTCCTTGAACAAGTCACTGTGGATTTATCTGGCCATAGCGACTGGAGAAATATTCCATGGCACCCAACAGCTTTGCAGAGCTGGGTCTTCATGTACCTCTTGTGCTTCCGATGCCCCCTCTGACTGAGCTATTTCCCTACCCCACAGGAGTATTAAAAAGAGCAAAGCATATTTCAACAGTGGAAGCCACATGTGCTGAGCTACGCAGACCTAATAACTAAAGCAACCAGAGTTTAGCTCTTGTATACCATCACTGTACTTTATCACAAAGAATCACCTCTGTTTTACTCCACAACCTGGATTTTCCCCTCCTCTCAGCCTTCGCATCCAGCTCTTGCTGCTTCTTTGAGCATCCATACCCCACATGGAGGACAGAGCTGCCCGAGCACCTTAGGTGGGTAGAATAGTCTCCTTGAGCAGCTGTGGCTCCTCCATGCAGAACATCCCCTGTTTCCTGCCGCTGGTGCGCCTGGTGCACGCAGAGGCTTTCAGTATTGGTGTCTTGGCGGTTCATTGAAAACAGGCTCTGTCACCAAAGCAGCGAGCACAAAAGGCTGCTGGCCACAGCCCAGACATGCCTCTGAATCCCCTTTCTGCAGAGTTAATGGGAACCAAAAAGGAGACCCCGCACAGACTGTCAATGTTTCGGCAAGCCCAGGCTGGATGGGAGCCCAGCTAACCCTCCCATGCAGAGCAGTGGGGTACCCTTGGCCAGCACTGAGAGACAAGTACCACCTTTCTCAGAGATGTTACACATGGTAACCCCTGCCCACCTGTGCAGTGGAGCCCTTGGGGGCAACCCCAAATCCAACCACCCCTTCTGCAGACAGTGGCGTTTTGGGGTAAGCTGTTCTCATCAGGGTTGCTCAGGTGCAAATTTCCAGCTCTCTCGGGCTGGGTGAGTGTTGGTGCCTCAGTCTGGTGTCATCATGACTGGCTGATGCAAAGTGAATGTTACGTACTTTATATCTCAATATCTCTTCAAGGGTGTGGTGTGGCAATGCTTGTTCCAAGCCCAGTATCTGTTTGAGCGAGGTGCCTCCTTCATGCCATCTTCTATCACCTGTGCTCCAGCTCACGCAGATTCTTTTCTGGGTGACCTTCCAGCAATGCTTGTGCTTTGTGCATCAACTGATTGCTCTGTAAGAAAACACCAAGATCCTCACCCTCCTTTCAGGGGTAGCTGCCCTCTTTTCTATTTCATTCTTCAGGTATAGTTTTAAGATTTTGATCACTTCCTAGACCTCTAAGACTGTTAAATCAGCATTTTTTAATTCTTGTTAAGCCAAGAAACGTTTAAGCCAGTGAAGGGAACACCTACAGACCATCAAAGCTTTCAGAGAATCTAGGCTGTCAGCATAACTTTCTGCCTTTCAAGTAAATACATATTTATTTCAACTTAAAATGTTTAGGACTTTTAGGTCACCCAGTTTTGTCTGCTGTTTGCATGCCTAGAAATATCTTTTTTTTTTTCTCTACTTCGCAATAGTTCTCAGTCTACCCTCTGATATTGTATGGTCACAGGGTGAAAAACAGTATATAGACCATAAAATATCAGCTGCTGCTCAATACTGTGCCTCAGGACTTGAGAATTCTCTCTTTGCATTCAGGCACAAGCTCTCTCAGGTGCCATTGTACCACATGAGATGAAGCAGTTGAGAACCAACACATGAAGCCCAACAACTGGACAACCCCTGTTGCGTCTATACATATAACACAGTGCTTGCACCCATAAAGAGCTGCAGTGTGTACATGAGTCCTAAAAGCAGGATTCAATCCTTATCACTAGAAACTAGTAAACATCTTATTCTACATGAAGTGGAAATTTGAAGGCAGGTACTGCATCTAAATGACCCTGCTGGTCCTACCTTTTTTTGCATTTAATAAGAAATAAATCTGACAGTTCCCCCCTCCCCTTCCTCCTTACAGGAATATTTAAAGCTAGAGAGACAGCCACTGAAACTGCTATTATCTCTGCCCACCAGTTCCCAGCTGGCTATTGTGACCCTTAATCTGAGTTAATCAGCACTACCTCATCCTTTCAGATGGGACTTGCATCCCTGCGCACTGCTCTCCTGCCCCACGATGCTATCATCTTCTGTCAGCTGGACAGCTAAAAGCAAAGACAGCTTCAACATTTCCAGGGCCAGAGCATAGTGATGCCCTGCCGCCTTCATGCTGGGGAGGTGTTTTTTCAGCTCTGTGCATTAAAAACAATTACCATATGAGCAAGCAAGCTGGATTCATTAGAGACAGCACATGCATCAAGGCTGAAGTGGTCGGGTAAGAAGGAACAGGAGTAGGCAAAACAGCCTAGGCCAAGGGGATGTCATGGGGCAAGTGATATATCCTTGGAGGCCAAGCCTGTATGTGACAATCCAAAACTAGAAAAGGAAGGTCTGGGCTTAGGAGAGGTGAAAGGGCAGCATGGGGAATGAAAGGATGAAATAGTTTCTATAACCAGTGACAGTGTCACAGGTAGGTGGCAAGTCTTAAAGGCGGTCTCTGTCTGGGTCTGTGGAAGTCATTGATGGGCTTAGCCCAACTCCAATCCATGGCAAAAAAACTGGGGAGCTGTTGTCATCTCCCACAGTAAGCCTTGAGTAAGCCTCCCATGAGAAAGCTTTGCCTAAATGCAGCTATCTCAGCCTTGCATTATATAGAAAGCATTGGGTGGTGAAAGATGTTCCCTGAAATACCCACTGCGAAGCACTGATGGCTCTAACCTCCTGCCAAAGCACAGACTAGTGACCTCTCCATGATGACACAGCAGATCAGAGCTGGAGGCAGATGGCTTCACTCCACGCAACAGCAGGCTCAAAACTTCTTTGAGACAAGTGCTATAATTATTCCTTCATTTATCACAGTTCCCAAGAGCATGATAATTTGAGTAGAAGTAAAACATTTTTTTCAAAAATGTACCTAGTCTTGATGTAAAGAACTTGCAGTTTCTCTCCTGCAGAAAGTGCAGGAGAGAGGCTTCCTCCTGAAGGAAGCCTTTTCTACCTAAAGGTTAAGTAGCTACTTCAAAGTAGTCATCAAGTCTCTCTCAAGTCCACCAGGCGTGACAGGCAATGCCAGTGGGCTACTCGTCTTGCTCCAAGAGACACATTCAGGCAAGGGGCTTAACTCACTCTTTCAAGGGGCCTCTTTTCGCTAGTGACTTTGGAAGAGGTTCCAGTTTCTGTCTTTGAGGAGTACACTGGCCTTTCTGATGGGCGAAAGCTTAAGCTTATGAACCTCACCTCAGGTATATAAACCCTCATTTAGATTTACATGACTTGATCTTCCCACAGTTGGGTTTTTCTTGCTGGGGAACTGAAGGACCCAGCAGCGTCTGCACATGACACTCACATCATGAAGACTTGGTATCAAATGTGTCTGTGCCTTCTTTCTGCTAAATACCACAGACTGAGTACAATGTAATCCTTACACCACTCCTGAATAACTTTGATGGCTCTTCTCTGCTCCTCAGGATTTTCACATGCTCCACCAGGTGGATCGGCTCCCACAGTCCCTTCTCCACTGCAGTGACCCAGTGCAGCCCTCTGTGTCACCCCTCTGCTCACACATCCCACAATCATGTCTCTGCTAACATGTCACACCAGAGAAGCAGCTGAAATAGTTTCCACTCTAGCCACCAAATCCTTCTTTGATTGCTGCTCCACAGGACCCTTCCCTACCTCTGGGTGAAATTTGTTTCTTGACCAGTTGCATCATGTCTCATTTGCCTTCATGAAAACAGACATTTTTTCCTAGGTAGCCAAGGCTACCAAGTAGTTCAGCTTGCTTTCCACAGCAGCCCTGTCTTCCAGGTTATTTATAATTCTTCTAGTTTGTGTGTCATGGACAGAAGTTATCAGTCCCTGAAACTCCTGCTGTCTACACCACCTGATTTGTTCACAAAAAGCTTTTTCTTCCCTTTGGCTCCCAGCCAAAACACAAACATACACAAAATAACACAACTACTGACACAAGCAGCAGGAAAACCAGAAGGGTGGGGGGAGGAAGGGATGGTTTAAGTACCACTTTGAAGTGATTGACAGTCATTGTTTTGGAGTGCAAAAAAAGTAATTTATTTTGTTTTTAAAAGTTTAAATACATAAAGCTGAAACTACTGCACATGCTTTGCAGATGATCACTACTTTCTTCCACATCTTTTGCTATACAGAGCTCCCACAGCAAGTCTGTACATTACTGTAAACACAGCAAGGAGGTGCTTTATTTGTGGTCTGCGAAAAGCCTTCTCAGAAACTGAAGCAGATTGTAGTAGCAGACGGTCTCATGCTCTGTATTCTTCTGCCACACCAAGGAAGACCAAGAATCAGCCAAGACAATTTTTCATTTTCTCTGGAAATAATTTTTCCATCATGCCAAAATATGAGTAAAAGTTTCTCCATTCTTCAGCTGAGTTTGAAAGATCCAAGCACCTTCTCATCACTGACTTGGCCATGACCCCATAACTATATAATAGTTAAAGATATCATTCCCTGCAGACAAAAAGCAATACCTTGAACTTCCTACTTGCTTAGACTGGGAATTCAGGTATCCCAGACAAAGGCTGGGACACCTCAAGGATGGTTCTCCCAAAGCTCCTCTAATGCTCCACTGACAATATATTTTTGGAATGCCATGAATCAATAAGCACAAATTAAATTCCTGCAGCAAAAGCCCTTAGGAGTCAAGGTGAATATATATTTCTGAATGGAACCAAGTTAAATTCCTTCCATAACCCTCCCCTGTGTGTCCACAGCTCACAGTCCTTACAAAATACAAACACATTTCAGTGGTAAAATGAATATCAGGACTAAGAACGAGGCAAACATTTTAGTACCTATGCCACAACTTCCACCATCATGTCACACCTATCGCAGCATATCACACATGTCAAAAGCACATGAGAAAGCTGATGAGAATATCTGCTACCCTTTTGAGTGTGCTTGTTTCCACAAGAATAAGGTGTGAAGTAGTATGAAGAGGATTAAGAGACTCCCAGGAGGCATTAGGAAAATCAGGAATGACTGTGGAGAGAGAAGTTGTAAATGCAACTGAAAAACTCTTCCTTTTTCCTGTTAAGTCTATTGTTACATCTAAATATATTACTATGCTCTTTTCTAGAGCAAGAGCACAAAGATCTGCCAGCAGCCAAGCAAGATATGTTGACAGCCCTATTCTATATACCTTAGCCAAGGCAGAAATTTGGCAGGAATATCATCCATTTCATAAGGCCCGGTTCCTTGTGATGCTTGCCATCCTCAGCTGAGCAGACTTTGCTCAATGCATGCCCTTGCAAGCTCTGGGTGTGCTCATTCCCTTGAAACACCAGTAGTGTTTTCTAAAGTGCAGACCACAAGGAAGGACATGCTAATGGGACAGTCTGTGGAGAATTAGAAACCTGCTTGGCTGTATGAATCATGGAGCAAGGCAGAGATACTGGGTCCCAAGCCACACACTTTGAAGGGGCACCCATACCAAAGTGGTGAATTGCTTAAGGCACAGGGGAACAGTAAGAGAGGCAAAACTGGGGAGAAGAGGTGGACTGTGATTTGTGGTCCTCAGGAAATCAGGCTATAAGAGGATGAAAGGTCTCTCTGGCCCTGAGGGCTGCCACAGCATGGGTTGATGTGCTCATGCTTTCTTTTGTGCCAATTCAACTAACTGAAGGAAAGGTACTAATTTCTCCTGAAATCTCCAGTCCCATTAAAGACCCAACTGTGGAAGCAATTTGATTTCAAATAAAATTGCCTTTTACCAACATGAATTTCTTTTCTCTCCTCATGGGAATAACCTATACCAGTATCGAATCTCCTTTATATTGCTTAAAGGACACATTGTGCTGCTCATGATCTGATAAAAGGGCTAACACACATGCACAAACCTTAAGGAGAATTTGAGGCTGAGAATGTCCAAATAGTGCACCTTGATGAACAAAATGGCTACTATAGCCCTGAGATTTTCCAGATGTAACTATAAGGAACGTAAGGTACATTTCATGCAATGAAACACTTTGATTGTTGCTTGGGCAGTGGAAGAGCACGCATTTCCTAAAGAGAAGAGGAGATCAGCGTGCGCCAGTTACAGCCAATTTTGGTTCTTCAGCAGGAACTTCTTACTGCCATGTTTTAAAGGTAAGCCTGATATCATCACAAAGAGGAGGTGAACAACTCAGAGTTGACAGAAAACAGAAGTACTAAAGGGGACCACATAAAAAACAGCTATATGGGGGAAGCAGGCAAAACCAGAAGGTTTATGACAGTTAACAGGCCCTGAAAAGGGGAGTATGTGGGCCAGCAGACACAGTCGTTACCTTTTTTTCAGGAAGAATTATCATTGAGGTGGGGGAAAGGAAGGTGCAGAGAAAACAGCAGCCAGCCAGCAGCCTGCTGTAGAGGGGTGCACCCTGCAATGTACAAGTAATGGGAATTTTTGAGAGACCCCACTCTACATTTGGCAGCAACTAAGTCCCTAATTGAACGATACAAACATTTACATGGAGCCATCAGAAATTACAAGTTCCAGTCATGGGCTAAAGATGCTGACACCAAAAGCTATGGCTATTCTACCAAATCAAATATGCTCAGGATCATTTCTAGACCTAAGACCAACTGGCTTGGAGCAATGCAGTCTGTGTAATTGAACGCTTGACCTCTGAATGAGCTGCATGTCCCACGGACACTGTATCAAATCTGTTAAATATTGAGTTTATTTTAGTACTTGCTAGCATACTCCAGAGCCAAAATGAGCCAGATGTGATTCTGTGGCTATGATGCTTCAGGTCTTCATGCTTAATTCCTACACGTTAATATTGCCCGCTGCCTCTGCTCTCTGAAGAGGGAACTCTTGGCTACGAAAGTCACTTGTCCTCTCAATGACAGAGAAACAGCAAGGCAGCAGTCCAACCACAAAACATGTATGCAAAAAGACAGCACTCTGTGCTTTAGGGGAAAGGACCCTCATACAGTACGTGCAGAATGGAGGCAGAGCTTGGACTATTTAACCAGGCTTTCGGGGATTTAGTGGAGAAATCTTGGGATATCAGCTTTGACGTCTCAGTCTCAGCTCTCCACTGTAATGGGACTAACTGTTCATGGACATTAATGACCATTGAGGTCACCACCATGGTTTGACACAGGGTTCTACAGAGCTAAACACACAGATATCTGATAGCTTTACTGAAGAATTGGATCCTGTAACTGTAACTGTTACTGCAACAGTCTTGTATGTCAGAAAGCAGCAAATACATGTCCTTGCAGGACAGCCAGCCTCTGTTGCCAACATAACAGAAAACTGTAATCTACAGCCAGGAAAACATAAGTAAAGGTCCAATTCAGTAGTTACATGGGCTGCAAGGATACTTGAACCCTACTGTGGCAAGGTCTGTGACGCAACTTCACACAGTCCAGCACACTTTCATCCTCTCACTTAGATCAGCATCAAAGCCCTCAGCATCAGTAGACCAGGAAAAACAAAACAGCGGTTGCTCAGGGACTGGCTGGAGCACATCTTCAGTGTCTTACATTGCCCCTCCCCACACAAAAGTGAGGTGTCTGTCCACATGCTGGGTGGCCACTGTCTCAAGGGAAGGCAGATGCTGTTGGAGCCCCGTGGTCATCTGTTCATGCGCTGCAGGATGGTCACACAGCCATGATAACTGGTACAGCGCTGCAGCGGTGGCTGCTGCTCCACACTCCCTGTTACCGGGTCAAAAGTGAATGCTTTGTCTGTGCCTTCCCCGTTCTCATCTCGGCCACCCAGGATGTAAATCTTCCCTCCGCACACTGTGAGGCCACAGCTTTCCTGGAAAGCAGAAGGAAAGCCCAAGAGCTGAGGAACAAACCTTTAGCTTTAGGAAACAGGGCTGAGCAGGAGGTTGAGTCATTGCAATGGGCTCAAGTCTCAGCTGCCCAGAAGAAGGGAAAGTGGGCTAGAGAAGTGATGTCTGCCTCTTGGGGTGGTGCAATCTTATTGTTTCAGTAAGAGTTTAGGCACTTGAAATGCCTCAAGACAGTAATGGGTTCATTGCTAGTTTTGGCAGTCCCCCAGGCACAGTACAGACTCACAAGCACACCAAGACCCCAGAGAGCCAGCCAGCACCTCTCTGTGAAAGCCACTTATAAGGGTGCACTGACATGGGCATTTCAATTCAGCTTGGGGCAAGCTGTCCCCCATCATTCCTCTTCACTGTGCCATGGTTCACATTGCAGCATGGCTTTGGAGTGCAAAATTGTAATGACATTAAACCAAGATACACAACCACCACTAGTCCATGTTTAGTACATGGACCAGACTAAAGTCAATATAACCCTCATCCTGAAACCCACAGTGTGGAGAACAGGTACTCAACACTGATGGTTTCACCCTACAGATCCACTTCTCTGATGTTAATAGCCAGTGTAGACCCAGCCTCAGCAGGAAAACTTGGGTTTTCTGAGGGAAAGACATCCTCCAAGCAGTATGGACACTAAGGGCAAGTACATATGTTTGAGTTGCTCTGCAGAGGTCACGTTCACACGCTCAGAGCCAAGTCCACAATGTATTTTCCTTGCCTTCAATCTCAGATGTTTGCTATTCTAGAGAGAAGGGAAAGGCTCAGAGCTTCTTTCCTAAACCTTTTCCTTACCAGAGGCCCAGGCAGGGTGGCCACTTCTTGCCAGCTGTCCTTCCTTGGATCGTAGCTGAAGATTTTACTGAGGAGTCCACCTACAACATAAATGATGTTGTCCAAGCAGACAGCACTGATGCACCTCTGGTAAAAAGGGGTGGGAGACAACAGCCTCCACATGTTTTCCTCTGGATCATAGCATTGGACCTGGGAGGAGAAACAAAGCTATGGGAACATGAATTTACCACGTCTCCCTGCTTGGATGAAGCTGCTGTTTGCTAGAAATAAAAGCACATAGGGACAGAAACACAGATGGGAGCTTCAACACCCAAAGACCAGTGCAGTGAGCAAAGGAATGAGGGGGTCTACCATTCTTTCTTGCATTCAAGTCTCCCAGACAAACTACTAGCCCCAAGGGTGACTGTCTTTGACCCAGACAGTGCGCAGTTAAGTGTTCAGAGATGGAGCTGAGAAGCACTGATGGCACTTCCTGTAGCTCAGGAGACTAGAAACATCACGTCTGGCTTGCAGAGGTCTCCTCTGGACAGTTACTACTGTTGCTACTTATATGAAGTGAATGCCCACAGTGTCGGAGGTTTGTTCCTGTGGTGCCTCAGGGCTGACCAGGCTTCAGAGCAGAAAAGGCTCTACTGAAACCATGCATAATATATTGTCAACTCCTGACACCTCCTCTCTCTAGTCCCTAAGTCTCCTTGGCTTCCATTTAAATATATGACTTCTCCTCTTATTATAAGGGAGCCTTCATTAGCCTTAAAAAAAAGAAAAAAGAAAGGCACCCTTGTAGCTTAAGGACAACCCCATTTCCCTCCATGTTCGCTCGCAAACCTTCTTTTTTAGGTCTCTGCCCATTCTTGATGCCCCAGCAATACCTTGTCGGTGTTAGCGGTGTCATCCACAGCACCGCCCAGCACATAGAGCTTGTTCAGACAGGAGACCACAGCTGCTGAGCTCACGGCTTGAGGCAACGGGGCCAAGGTTGACCAGCTGTTGGAGAAGGTATCATAGCACTCCACACTGGAGAGGCGGTAAAAACCATCAAAGCCTCCCACAGCATAGATCTGCCACAAAAGGAGCAAAGCAGGCAGATTAGAAACTCCTGGACTCACTTAATGGGCTACAGGGACACATGAGGGGCTAGAACTTGGCCAGAAAGATAGACATCAAGCCACAATAAAACCTTTGGATTGGACTAGATGACCTTTAAAGGTCCCTTCCAACCCAAACCATTCTATGGTTCTATTAAACACCCCACATTGTATAACTTCCACCCAAAGACTCAACACCACTATCTGCAGAAGTCTTGCACCACCCCACGGTAGATCTTGTTACTACAATTTCATTTGTGGCTACTTCAGGTGACAACACACAGCCAACTGAAACAATGATGTCTTAGTTATGTCCTAGTTGTTCTCCTGTCAAAACCATCTCTAAATGGCCCAGAAGACAAACACACACTGACAGTTTCTCATTGTACTGGGCAGCAGAAGAAGCAGGGGACAGTGGTCCACATGGCTCCTTCCAAAATTTGGGCCATTGCTTACCTTGCCCTGAAGTGTTGCCATTTTGTGCCTCCATCGACCTTTCTGCAGACAAGCAACCTTGATCCAGACATTCAGCTGGGAGCTCAGCACCCAAACATCATTGCTGCTGATGTGCCCTCCTGAAAAACAGAGGAATAGAGGGCTGGTATGATCCCAAGGACAGCCCCATCACCTCACTACACCACAATATTGCATAGTTCCTCCATGCAATGTAACAGCTCAGGCCACAAGCTGTTGGTTTATTGGGTTATGGCCATGGTACCTCCCTTGGGAAGCTGAGTTTACATCTGGACTTCAAGGCGCTTGTTACACTACTCCATCCTTTACACAGAACTCATCTGATAGGTATTATATAGGCATTATGTAGGCCTCATCCTATAGTCCTGGAGAAGAGAAGACTGAGAGGGGATCTTATCGATGTCTACAAATACCTTAAGGGCAAGTGTCAAGGGAACAGGGCCAGGCTCATTTCAGAGGTGCCCAACGACAGGACAAGGGGCAACAGGCACAAACTGCAGCACAGGAACTTCCATCTGAATATGAAGAAAAACTTCTTTACTGTGAGAGTGACAGAGCACTGGAACAGGCTGCCCAGAGAGGCTGTGGGGTCTCCTTCTCTGGAGACACTCAAAACCCGCCTGGATGCAACTCTGCAACCTGCTGTAGGTGAACCTGCTGTAGCACGGAGTTGGACTAGATGGTCTCCAGAGGTCCCTTCCAACTCTGACCATTCTGTGATATTTTAAGTGAGGGACAAGCAGGAGACTGCTGTTTTAGTAAACCCTGCCTGACAGCACACACCAAAAACAGCTCATTCCACAGCTGAACGTTTTTGACAGATGCCCAAGAGGAGGGAAAGGTTTTTGAATCCTGGGGAATGGTTTTTTCGGTACTGCCAACCTTCCCCTCAAAGGTGAAATTTTCCCTTGGGACAGTAAAATCCAGGATAAAGGATAAACTTTGCCAAACCACCTAAGGATAAAAAAAGAAGTGACTTTCCTCCAAAGCTGAGACATATGTGAATGAGTCTTAGCGAACAGACCTGAGGAGTGGTCTGTCCAAGCAGAGGTTGTGCTGTTTTTTCAACCAGGAAAGGACCATCTGGCCTAGGGTATCTCACCTGATATGTACACATCGTTCTTCAGTGTGCAAGCAGCAAATTCTGACTTGGTGTAGCCAGGCACGCTGGAGAGGGCTGTCCACTGCCTGCTCTTTGGATGGTAGAGGTCCGTAAAGGGCAGCTTCAGAAGGCCTTTCTTATCACAGCCCCCAATGACGATGATGACTTCTGCCAGCTCCATGAACCTAGACCATGAATGGCATGGGTAAGTCCCCAGGCCAAGCTACTCTTTTCCATCATCCCTCCCATCCTATCTAGGACACTGTGGCAGCACAGTCCCGTAGATAGGGCAAGGTCATCTCCTGCATCTATTACTGATTTTCTGGGCAAATCATTTCACTCCTGCACCTTCCCTTCTGTCTGCATGATCAAACCAAAGGCACCTCCCAGCTTGGGTGGGAAGGGGTCCAAACTGCATAGGGAAAGAAAATGAGAATAACCTTTTAAAAGTCCCTTGTGAGATTACCTCCTGCCACTCACCCTCCCCCTTCCAGCACAATCAAATCTAATAATCCCCAAGGCACAGACACAAGCATGGAAAACCACTCCCGGCAGCCTGCCTGCCGCAAGCTGTCTGCCTGGAAAAGAAGTGTTTCCAGGAAATATCTCTCTCTCCAGCCCTAATAGCAGCGAGCAGACGAGACAGACAGCAGGGGACGGAAAATCCTTCCAACTAGCAGGAGGCAAGAGAGGAACGGCTCTGCAGGAGGGGAGGGGAGAGGAAGGAGAAGGGTGAAAGATGATTTGAAAGACTTGGTCCAATTCCCAGCTCTGCCATGGTTTGTGCAGACAATTCACTTAACACCAAAGCTGTAAAAGGAGGGAGGCAGAATGTGGATGCTAGGGAGTGGGATTTATCCCCAGCGAATTTTAGCTGTTTGCATCCTTGAGGAGGTCACCACGGGCCTTGTAGTTTAGCAATTCTGTATATAATAGCCAGTTGTGGTATTCAGCACAGAGAAGATGTGTCAAACCATCTCTTCCACCTGACAGAAACATGACCTATATACCAGGCTGGGACTTCTGAGATGCACTGGAGCAACTTCCATCCTTCTGTCCACGATGCTCCACTGAACAACAAAAAAAAAATAATGCACTCCTTGGGCTGAAGAGCAAGAGAGCAGAAGACCCTGGCCCTGCCGCCCAGTTCTCATGGGTGTCCTCTGGAAAAGGATGGGGAGCCTTGGAAACCAACTCAGTTTCATACGGCAACCCACCCCAGAGCAGAGGTGTCCATCAGTACTCTTACCAAGCACACCCTAAGGGACCTGTGGCACCGTGAAGAAACTGAAAATATGGCTGGTCAAATTCAAACTTCACAGTCACAAAAAGGTGCAGATTTCTGCACATACAACCTTATATATCACTTTTTCTTTGCCTCTTCCACTTTACACTGGCAGCTGCCTGGGCCAGCATCTCTATCTTCTTGCTGTTCATCAATAAATCAGCCGGGGGGGGGGGGGGGAATTAACAATCTGGGGATGCCTGGGTAGCCATCTGGACAGTAACTGCTTTTTTTCTGTGGACATTGATTCCTGATACTGCAGCAATATCTTTGACCTAGGCACCACGTTGATGGCCAGGAAGGCAGACCAGTCTAAGCCTTTCTGCTAACAGACAGTCTGGAGAAGGAGAACAGACCAGTAGCAAAGCTGGGAATGGATAAGAGGTCTCAACTCAGTGCTCTACGCATTGGTGAAAGCAGATAGAAATAAAGAGCTACCAACACGCCTTCCTGCCCATAGTCTGGACACATCTGAATAGCATCATTGCACACCCAGAGCAGTGTGACTAAAGTACTTCTTGCCAACAACAAACAAACAACAACAACCAAAAAAAAAGCATCACATACATAAGTATAAATTTCACAGGACTCTTTTAAGCCAGGCAAACATCTCCAGTGCTTTCATTTTGGAAACAGGGAGGCCAAAACAGAAGCAATCAGAGGGAAAACAACCCCAAACAATCCAAGAATTCCCCTCAAACGTTAAGATCCATCAACTTAAGCCCTTCTGGTCTAGGGAAAAAGACACTATGTTTTACCTTCTGGGCCTTGATCGCAAAGAGCTGACCTCGTTCCCGAGGATGTAGTACTTGCGGGCCTCGTGCAGCAGAGGAATGCACTCCTTTGAGTCCTGGATGAGTCCATCCATTTCCACCTTCTCCAGGAAGTAGGTGGGGTCAAGCAGGGGCAGACGTACATGCTCAAGGAGGTCCTTCAAGACTTCCTTCCTGGCAGGTACGTCATGCCGTACCCAGCGCATGACTGCTTCAAAGACCACTTCCTCCTTGGGAACCACCAGCTGCTCATCAGACAGATATTCAACCAGTTCCTTCACACCCATCTCCAGGAACTCTTCATGACAAGACACCTCCACAAAACACTCCAGCATGAACCTCTTGCTCTTTTCTGTCAGAGACGCAATGGAGAATGAATCAGCAAACTTCATGATGCCCAAACAATTGCATGGGTGAAGCTGGCCTTCAAGGAAGGTGACACAAGCATCTCTGAGCTTGGAAATCTGCAGCAAGTCAGACAGTTCCAAGATGCCTTCAACATTGTCCTCCTGAATGATGATGTTCCCCCCATACATATAATCAAGAAGGAGAGACATAGTGGAAGCAGATATCTTCTGGATATTAATGATATCCTGGTGGCCTTCCTTGAGATTGCCACCAAACATGGCCCGGAAATATGTGCTGTTGGCTGACAAAGTGGCACGGTGACAGGGGAATTCTTGTCCATCAATTAACAGCACCACATCTGTGAAGATGCCACTCTGCCGGTAGGAGTTCAGCGTCTGGAGAATTTGCTCAGCATGGCAGGACCCACTGCAGAGCTTCATGTGCAGCTTTTCTTTGCTTGGGTCCCATGTCACATTTTCCAAGCTGCTTGTCCTGAAACTTGATTCTTCTTTCATCATTCGATGCATCCTGATTGCAAAGCAGTGAAGGAAACAAGAGAACAGAACACTATTAAAACACCTGACTGCAACGTCCAACACCATCATTGTTTCTGCAGCTTCCTTGGTGCCATGAGGAAGTACAGATTCTGGCCAAAATATAGTCAGATTCTGCCCCTTCATCTGCACATATGGCTCCTCATCAGTAACCAACGTTTCCTCCAAACCAGAGTACAGTGACGGGCACCAGCCTATTTCCAATATAACCCCATCTCAGTGGACAAATTTCTGCTTCTAAAGAGAAGTTACTTCTGGGTGAGTGCCAAGAGGATGGGGCCAGGCTCATTTCAGCGGTGCCCAACGACAGGACAAGTGGCAACAGGCACAAACTGCAACACAGGAACTTCTGTCTGAATACAAGAACATCGTTACCTCGAGGGTGACAAAGCACTGGGACAGGCTGCCCAGAGAGGCTGTGGGGTCTCCTCCTCTGGAGACGTTCAAACCCACCTGGACGCGGCTCTGTGCAAGCTGTTCTGGGAGAGGTGCTTCAGCAGGGGCTTGGGCTGGGTGGTCTCCAGAGGTCCCTTCCCACCCCGACCATGCTGTTATTCTGTAATTTTAGAAGGTATTACTTCTAAGGCAGTAGCCTTGCCCAACCTATGCTGTACTACCACCTTGTAATGAATATACCTTTGAATTGTTGTAACCCATTATTTGAGTTGCGTATTATAGGAATTACTATAGCAGGAAGCACCTGAAGAAGCTTTACAAGAAGCAGTGCAAATGCAGCATTGACCCAGTGACCCAGCCTGAGCTGGCTTTGTGCCCAATAACCCCATACAACACCCAGCCTTTCCTCTCCTGAGCTCTCCTGAGTGACCACCATAACAGATGGAGCCCAAAGTCACGGACTAAATTAACTCAGTGGACATTTTGTAGATATTTTTACAGGAGTTGTCCATAGGCTACGGGAATGATATCTGTGTATCGTATCAAAGGATAGGAAGTGGGGTGGTGGGTAATGAGGTTGTATTGGAAAGTGTGGCATTACGTAAATGGCATGGAATAAGGGGTGGATACTGTCCTGGTTTCAGCTGGGATAGAGTTAATTTTCTTCTTAGTAGCTGGTGCAGTGCTGTGTCTTGAATTTGGTGTGA
>JAVJGI010000014.1:1804195-1830463 GCA_035590275.1 Ibycter americanus | reverse complement strand
CTCGACCCTTGACTTTTACATTCTTTTCCGATCCTCCTCCCCATTTTTTCTGGGTGAGGGGAATGAGCGAGTGGCTGCGTGGTGCTTGGTTGCCGGCCGGGGTTAAACCAGCACAGCATCTCACCACAAGCCTCTGGCAGGACCACAAATCATCGCTGGGGTGACAAGTTACCAGACATCACTGGCTTTGTGGTTTCCACACACTCCCCTGCAGGAAGGCAGGTAGCACATCCCTTGAGAAAAAATACTTTGAATTTCTCATGAGTGAAAATCCTTGTCTTAGCTCTAGTCCTGCCGCTCTATTGCTACACCTGCATCTCCCAGACAGCCATCACATCTGACCACAGACCCCAAATGTGCTGAGATTCTCCCATGCTCCAGAGGATACCTCCTGGCTGCACCTGCACCAGGGCAGCTGTGTGTAGGACAACCAAATCTAGTCTCGAGGATCTTCACCCCACCATTCCAAGAAAGAGTCACCGTATCCCTTTGTGCCTCCAGAATCCCCCAGCAGTGGGGAAAACACCTCTGCCTGTACCATGGGGAGCTGCAGAGACCTAAAAAGCAGCGAAGCAGCATGACAAGCCCGAACTAAATGTCTAAGAAATCCCGTGGAGGCTCTAAACACCCCGAATGCCACTGACGGGTGCTCAGGGCTGTGTACAGAAAGGAACAGCTGTTAATCAGTTCAAACTGATTTAGAGAAGTTACAATAAAGACAGATCTCTAGAGACACCTTTGCAAAGAGCACAGCGGACTTCACATTTCACCCACACATGCGGCTCCAGCCAAGAAAGAAAAACACATCTATATCCCCACTTCTCTCCCTGATCCACACACACTTCCAAGCCATGAGGATCATGCACAGCTATGCACAGCTCAGTGCTGGGAAAAAACAGGTCAGGCTGACCTCCTTACGAAGAGACACAAACAACCCACCCACACCCCCCCCCAGTTAATCCAAATGCCCTTCCCCAGCTCACATCCCTTCTGTCCACCCATGAGACAAATGATGCCAACACCAAAGAAAAAGTGGGTTTGCCCCATTACTCTCACCCATGCACGCTCTTCTATGGGTCACCATCTCCATCCAAGTGCCATACAGCAGCAAATGCTGGGGGTTGTATTGGTTTTGGTTTGTTGGTTTTGTGTGTGTGTGTGTGTGTGTGTGTTTGTTGTTTGTTTTTTTGCAAGCCTCCCCAGCTGCTAGTGCAAGAAGTCCAACATTACCTGGCCCACAAGTTGTGTTCTCCAGGTGGCACCTAGCGAAGACTCAGCTTCCCTCTTGGAGAGCTCCCATCCACGCTGGGGGTCTGCACGGAGACAGGTCCCCTCCACAAAGCACACTCAGCTCTTCTGCAGCAATGCTTGGGGAAGCACAAAAGCGTCCCCTTTATCCTCACTGCCGGAGAGGTGGGGGAGCAATCCGCTTTTGTTTCTCCTGAATGACATGCCACAGAGCTACAGAGCATTAGCCATGCAGCTGTCAATAACAGCCAGCCAGGGAGGAGCCAGGACCCAGGGAAAACCCATCGCAGCTCAGGGAAAATATATCACACCAGGGCAGCTTAAGAGGGATGAGCCATCTGGAGAGAAAATTGAGGTCCAGGTGGAATGATTCATTTGACAGAGACTTCGTCTTGCTGGAAACCACACTAAAGCTGATAAATAAAATACGGCTCTGTAAGCAAAAAGACTCCTGGAGCAAGAACAGGCTGGCTCAGGGAGGAGCTGCAGTCCCCCTCATTAACATGTGATAATTAGGTAATTAGGTCCTTGAGGATGATGAGGACAGAAGGGGAGGTCTGTCCCATGTGGCTTTCTGCACCCTCCCCTCTAACTCCATCCCAGTTGTTGGCTGGATTTTTAAATGCTTATAAGCAGGGATCAAAGCAGCCCTGGGGAAGTCCCACAGAGCAGCACTTGTGCTGAAGATTGTCAGACCCCCTAATGTGATGCAGCCAGCCTTCCCTTGCCCAGCATCACTTTGAACAACTTGTATTATTTCACACTAGACAGAAGAGAAATATTAATAATAACCAGCCACTGCATATCGTCATCACAGTGAAATTGCCTTCCTGGGGGGCACCACCGCCACGTTTGCTGGTTGGCTCCTTTCTGTTCTGCTCCCATTGCTGGGATGTAGGGCACAAGCTGGCATCCTGCTTGCTCCCAACATTTGCATATGAATCACTGGCAACCTGGAAGAGACTGTGGTTTCCCAGCCTGTGCAGTGGGCTGGGAGTGTTGGGGGGATTGGCTCTTAGGACCTTCCACCCTGATAGAATTGGCACTGCCAGGCTGCACTGACCAGGGGTGCAACCATGTCTGTGCACAGATGGAGCTAGAGAGACTGGGAGTGGGTCATCAGGACAAACGGCAGCACAGCACTGATCCTGCCCTGTGGGGCACAGCAAAAACGGCTTCAGACTATTGGAAAGTCTTCAGCAAGGTTGCAAAACTGTCATCTCCTTACAGCCATAAAGCATGGGGCTACCAACCTGTTCAAAATCAAACCTCAGCTTCAAGCAGTGTGTGCAGTCCCAGGGGTAGGGGGGGACCAGCTACTAAAGGTTGTAAATGCACAAAGTTACTACCGTAAGAAGGCTTTGCAGGGTGCAGCTGTCGCTATGCCCATGCCAAGCTGCCTACTGAGTGGATTTCTACCGCCAGACTGCACTTGGCCCTACACCTTCCAGTGTGATGTCACCATGCCCCAAAGCAACTGTCACCATGCAAAGGCTGTGTCACAACCCATGCCATGGCCCTTTTGCATGACACCAAAGGCATCAAATACCCCACAGAGCTGCAGGACGTGGGGGTGTTGGAAAGGGGTGTCTGCTAGGTAGCACCGGAGGAAGGACACCTTATGCAGGGGCAGGAGCTCAACCTCTCTCCTTTGCTCCCAGTGCCCTGGGTCTTCTCCCAGGGTAAATATAGGATCAGGACTCTTAAATCCCTTCTTCACATTAAACATGCCCAGCCCCTGGCACATGGCCCATGGAAGCCATTAGGCACAAAGCCACAAGCATTAAAAACATGCAAAAAAGAAATACAAGTATATAAGGACCAGGAACTCCAGGCATCTGTAAATGTAGGACCAAAGCTTCCTGAAGGAGCAGCAGAGTATGAGTGCCAGGAGAAAGGAATAGGAAGGAGAACAAATGCAGTGAACCTGAAGAGAAAGCAAGGAAAAAAGACTGAAAAGCACAAGAAGAAGGGTCAAAGAGAGTTTTGGATAAATCAGGGAATGGAGGCCACGGTGAGACATCTTGAGGGAGATGTCACTAGGACTTGATTATGCTGTGGTCTATACTTCCTCACCAGATGCCCAAGAGAAGGAAATGCATCCTGTCCAGAACAGGTCTCTATGCACTCCTGGCACCACCACCCATGGCTCCAGCTTGCTATGGAGAGTCAGGACACCCTCTTTTCACCATCAGCACTTAGCAGAAGTGAAGGGCAGTCACCAGCCTCTGGGAGAAGAGACTGAAGCAGGAGAGCCAAGTAGATGAGTAGGGGCAGAGAAGTAACTAGGACAGAAACAGGGTCCAGACAGAAGAAAGTGAGAAAACTAAGAGGCTGAAGAGAGAAAAAAGAAAAAACAATTTGGCTTCCTATTTCACATATGATCAATACTCAAACTAAGCTTGAAACCTCGTCAGGAGCTTCAGGCAAGAAGAGGTTCCTGGCACCGAGAGTCCAAGAGAAGGGGAACGAGCCTTCAGCCTCATGTCGCTGCTGCTGCTGCTCATATCATGGCTAGACCCTTCACACTGACTTTGAAGTTTGAAAGCTTCTAGCCACTACATCATATTAAGGCTTTAGCTGAGGTATAAGAGAACCTTCTTACGGCAGATAACTGTGTAGGCCTCGGGCATGGTCACAGCACAATCACCTCCCGGATCCCAGGACTACAACTCTACTGGCAAATTTAAAGGGTTGGAAAAAATCCCAGATACCGCAAGAACTATCCCAGCTGTACCACAAAGCCCTTAAAAGTAAGGTCAGTTTTAGAAAGGAAGAAAAAGAGTTAAATAGCACAATGCTGGCTGTCCCAAGCCATTTGGGCTTAGAGCCAGCAACCAATCTCAGCTCTTTTATTTGAACAACAGACATAGCCTACATGACTCGCACTTCTTTCCTTTCAACTTTTCAGTATCTCTCCCTAGGGTACAGCGACGACAGCCTCCAGTTAGGGATTATTCAATACTGTAGATATCAGGAGCTCTACCCCTTCCCCTAAGGGCAATTTTCTATTTAACACTCAAACGGTATTCCCAGAGCCAGTCATGTTCATGACACAGTACTGACTACCCATCACCAACCAGTGAGATACTGTTGTATTTACTTTAATCCCTTTCAACTATCAGTTAAATGCAGCCATTCAGGGGCTGGAAAAAAACAGCTGCTTAACAAAGAATAATCCCACGCTGACCAAGACAAGATCCCCTCTCACTCAAAGCGCACATAGTCTGCGGCTGGGAGCAGATCCTGGGGTAAAGAATAAAAAAAACCAGAACAAGCACCAAGCAAGCCTTTCCCTTAATATACACTTTTAACAAAGAACTGTTCAGGGACTTCCCAAGCTGGACCTCGCATACAAGTCCTGCGTTTAATAAGTGGTAATGGATGTACAAGCCATTTATTCCTCTATGAACTTGCTTATGGTTTTTGGCCTTCACAGCACCCTGGGGCAATGACTTGCATAATATGTGTTACATTGCTTCCTGTTTGTTTGGTTTAAAACTCATACCTGATCGATTCTATGGGTGCATCATTATCTCTGCGTGGCCACAAACACTGAGAAATTATTCTGTGGTTACTGTTCAAGACTTGGGTCTGCACGGTCACCTCTTTCCACATGACTGCTTTTCAGATACTGTCTTATAAAACCTGGATGGTAAAGAACTATAGAATCAGAGAATGATTTGGGCTGGAAAGGACCTTTAAGGGGCATCTAGTCCAACCCACCTGCCATGGGCAGGGACATTTTCAGCTAGATCAGGTGGCTCACAGCCCCGTCCAGCCTGGCCTTGAATGTTTCTAGGGATGGGGCATACACCACCTCTCTGGGCAACCTGTGCCAGTGCCTCACCACCTTCATTGTAAAAAATGTCTTCCTTACATCTAGTCTGAATCTCCCCTCTTTCAGCTTAAAGCCATTCCCCCTTGTTCTATCATTACAGGCCCTACTGAAAATTCTGTCCCCATCTTTCTTATAAGCCCCCTTTTCCAAGTACTGAAAGGCTGCAATAAGGTCTCCCCGGAGCCTTCTCTTCCCCAGGCTGAAACACCCTAAAACTCTCTCAGCCTGTCATCCATGGCAGAGGGGCTCCAGCCCTCTTAACAATTTTTGTGGCCCCCTCTGGGCCCACTCCAACAGGTCCGTGTCTGTCCTGTGCTGAGGACCCCCGAGCTGGACGCAGCGCTGCAGGGGGGGTCTCAGCAGAGGGGAGCAGAGGGGCAGAACCCCCTCCCTCACCCTGCCGGTCACGCTGCTGGGGATGCAGCCCAGGGCACGGTTGGCTTTCTGGGCTGTGAGCGCACATTGCTGGGTCATGTCCAGCTTTTCATCCACCAGCATCGACAAGCCCTTCCCTGCAGGGCTGCTCTCCATCCCTGCATCCCGCAGTCTGTATGGATGCCAGGGGCTGCCAGGCGCAGAACCTGGCACATGCCCTTGTTAAACCTCATAAGGCTCACGAAGGCCCACTTCTGCAGCTTGTCCAGGTCCCTCTGAATGGCTTCCTGTCCCTCAGGCATGTCAACCGCACCACTCAGCCTGGTGTCATCAAGAGGAGATGCAACACAACTGCACTGATCTCAAGAAGGACGGATGTCCAAACCTCCCTCTGGTCAGACCTCTAGTTCCCTCATGAAGTACAAAAAAGCAGAAACACAGGAAGATCATCAAGGCAGCACCATTTTGCAAGCAAGCCCAGAACACAAAATAACATTGCAGACTGGCAGGGGAATACTGACAGTTTATTTCACAGAGCATTGCAGAGTTTAATTTGGTCTAGCTCTATTTTCATCAAAAAATATCATCCTTTCTAAAAAAAAAAAGGGTAGCAAATATTCAGGACTATAATGGTAACAGACAGCGCATTATGCATGAAGTTTGAATCTCATCATTAAAAAAATTAAAGAAAAAGTGAATTGTGAAAACAACTCTTTGTTGGATTGCTTTTAACACTTCCAAGATTTTAAGCACTTGACCTTTCAATAAAGTCATCTCCAAGGATAAAAACAGAACATGCAGGTGATTATCAACAGATGCTTAGATTTCACATCTCTGACTTGGCAATGACAATCCACCAGGAATGTTTCAATACAGCACCACATTAAAGGGAGAAGCAACTTCGTTCTCAAAAGCCTTCAAATTCACCAAAACCTTGCAGTTCTGCAGAAAAAAAAAACCCACAGTGTTTCACAGACTTGAGAGAGTACCATATAGAAGGACAGTATTTGGGGAAAGTAAGAGGAACCATGCACCGGGCTCTTATTCCACTTACATTCATAAAAACTCAGGGTAGATGCAAAGGAATTAAAGTCTTGATTTACACTGCTTAGAAGGTGCTTATTAAAGCATCAGAATTCGTATTTTCATTATCAATAGGGACATTTTTCTTTTACACAGATAAGATGGCCACTTTTGCCCAAAATTCTTACACACTAAGCCCAAGACTCTAGGGTTTCAAAATACTACTGGAGTACATCTTAAAAAAGATAGAGCAGTTCAGTGCTGCCAAAACAAACTGCTCAGGCTGTTTTTATCATGGCTTATTTTTGGCCTTTGCAAGCTTGCCTTGGGTGTCAAATGTGATGCACATCAGCATCCCTCAGACCACCTTCTCCTCTGCAAGGTGACTTCTCCCAGCCACTCACAGGCTCTACAACCCAGCTTGGCCAGCACCCAAAGACTCAGCTCCGATTCCCTCCATGGTAAACAACTTTGATGGTCCCATTGCTTTCAAGGCAGTGCATGCCAAGCTTGAAAGGAAGCTCGCACTCAATGGGATTTCTCACGCTGCACGTTGTGTCGACCAAGATCCAGCAAGGAAGGAAGCAACCCAGTACCAGAAGGCCATGGGGACTGAGCCAAGGCCCACTCACAGCTCCCGCAGCCTTCTGGCGGCTTCAGCTGCCTTGGGAACCAGCTCCGTGTGAACAGCAAAGTGACCCAAACCAGGCTCCTCTCCACAATGCCTTGAAGGTCAAGAGCAGAGAGTTAAGACCACCCTTGGGCTGGCTGCGAGCCATTTCAGGGAGGACATAAAATTCAACTATCATCTACTTGGTTTCTGAGTTTTGTTTTGGTTTTTTTCTTTTTTCTTTTAACCTCTGGTCTAGGATTTTGGTTTAAAGCTTTTTGCATTGGAAACACGCTGATGAGAGCTCTTGCCTTCATGAGCCTGTCAGCATCTGCTGCAAGACTGTCACTCCTTTGGAGGACATGAACATGCAGTTTTAAAGATCCTGCTTTTAAAGCAAGGAGTAAAGGTCTCCTTGCAGGAATAAATTATACTCCAGGGCTGCTCCACCTTCCAAACTATTTACAGCTACTTCACCCACGGGCATCTCCCTGGCCCAGAGAGGGGGAAGCTCATACTGCACCACCACCTTCTCTTCTTATGCAGGTGCAAGGACAGGGAGCATGGAGCAACTGCAAATGCCACTTAGAGTGGCAGGCACTTTAGCCAGATCTGAGCGGTGATGGTGTCCATGGCATTGCTTTTTGCAAGCCACCTGGGCTCCTGACAGAGCCCATATCAGGGAGAAGACAGAAAGAAATTAATAAAAAAAAAGGGGTGTGGGGGGGAGAAAGCATTGCTGCCAGCAGAGGCCAGTCTACAGCCACCGCTCAGGATTTACCTTCAAGACTGCAGCAGGACATTTCAAGAAAGCCATTTCCCTGTGAGCATCCAGGCTTTGCGGAAGGAGGACAGGACAGGGAGAAAGTGCTCAAATGACTGAGCCAGCACAACCCCTTCCCTGGCTCTGAACTTCAGCAGGGAAGAGCAGTGTTATCTCCTCTCCTAGGAAAGCTTCTCTCCTCCAAACAGTCTCCTGTTGTGTTAGAGCTAAAACTTCATTGCCAAGGAAAAGGGGAAAATAAAAAAACCCCACATAATAAAAACAACACTTCACAAGAACATCACAATGTTCAGCTACACAGTCGCTGCACGAAGGGAAGGAGTAGAGCAGGGCAAGGGGGAGAAAGGGGAGACATGTCCAGCGTGTTCTTTCTGTAACCCCTCAAAGGGAAGCAGGCTATCACATCAAGATTCAAATAACTCCAGCCGTAAGGTTGAGGATTTAATGAACATGGTATTTCCACTCATGCCCTGGAAAAATTACACTCAAAAAAAAAAAAAAAATCAGATTTTCTACATATTTACAAAAATAAGCCCCCCGACCTCACAACCAGGGAGGTGGAGCAGCTAGTGATGGGGTATGGGAAGGGGTCTCTGCCCAACCAGCAGTTCCTCAAAGGCTCCCATCCCGCAGCAAGCAGGAGCATGGCTCTCGCTGCCAGAGCGAACATGTGGGACAGCCATGCACCAGGGTTGGATCGGAGCCCCTCAGTTCATCCGCAGCTTGGTATCCCGGTGATCCGTGGGTGTGACCATCTCGTTGGCATAGCCGTTCTCGGAGCAGAGAGACAGCTCATCTGTGGTCTCCACGCCATTGTTGATCTCTGGGGAGCACAGAGAAAGCAGGGACATCATCACAGGGGTGCAAGTCCCATGAGCACACACACCTCCAGATGGGGAAACTGAGGCACTGGGCAGCTGGGTGATTCCAGCACATGGGATCCATCTGATCCTACAGGGATTTCACCCTAGCTTTAGTAACACTGCACCCATTTAAAATCAGTTCTGAACAGGATCTGCTTCCAAATAGGAGATGGTCTCTAAATTTCAGACCTTGATAATCCTGCCACCATCAGAGGCAAAACTGGACACACACACCCCGCATACACATGATGCTATGAGGCTGAATTAGTTACCTGTGAGAAAAGGGAGCAAAATACCCAAATCTAATCTCTACCCACATGGCCATTCTAGAAATGGATAGACTCTTATAGTCACTGGTTTCACTGGGAAAAAGCGTGCAACCACCAGTGTTCTAATTGTAAATACCCTCCCTAAGCAAAAACAATTGTTTCAGAGGCACAAAACTTTAATATGCATCTCTTGCCTCTGAGGATATTTTACATCTAGAATAGTTGTGGAGGCTTAATTCTGCTGTGACCAACTGCTTTTCCCTCTCTGGATTCCCTCAATTTACACCTCATTTTCACCATCTCTAGAGGGCAGAATCAGGCCTGCATGTCACACAATAAGCTCTTTGAAGCAGGAGTCATCATTTTGCTCTGTGTGTGCGCCCAGTACAATAAACCCTGACCCCACTACAAGTCTCTAGACCCTAAATACAGAGAAAGAAAACCCATAACAAAGCTCAAGGGGAGATTATATTCACATTCCTTCAAATGTGAGTTTTCCAGCTTCATGCACCGACTTTACTCTTTTAAAGCTAAATGCTTCCCTCTTTGTACACGTTTCTGAAATCCTTCTTAGTGGTGGGGTGAGATGGACACATTGCCAGCACGTTCCAACACAAATCCTCTGGGAGGAGCACAAGGATATCAGGAACCCCTCAATCTATAGTGCCACTGGATTTCAGGATTACCCCAAACTCATCACCACTATTTTCAGTGACCTACTCCATTATTTTAAAGGGGTTTATAGCTTTTGACACACTGTTGACAATTGAGAGCAGAGAAGATGTGGGACAGTATGAGAGCTGCGTAGCATAACTTGGGAAGTTAAATGCAGCATTTCTGAGCAAATCCATGCTCAGCCCTGCAACACTTTGGGATGGATAAGCCACGATCACATTCCACAAGTGGTTCAGTGCAGCCCAGTCACCCTGTCCCACCAGCAGGAGATGACACCCATATCAAGACAACCTCCTCCACCAGAAGAGAGCAGGGTGACAGCTGAGGCATGGCACAAAGGGCTCTGACTGGCCAGCCCCATCCATACCTGAGAAGATCAGCTTCTCCTTCATGATCTTGACATCCCGGCTGGACCGGCGGACAGCAGCACTGAGCATGATCTGCTCCGGGTTGTAGGTTCTGATGCTTCCTAGGCGCCACCTGCAAGACAAAAGGGAGGTATTAGGGGCTGATCTCTCCAACCATGGCAGCATCCTCAATGCAAGCGGCCACAACAACGCGGAGACCAACAAGTCCCAGAGACCCTCAACACCTTTGCTCCCTTGCCTCTGCACAACCCTGAATGGTAGGAGAATGTTCAGAGATGAGCATATTATCTCAGAGGGGTACAGACATACAAGCAGGTCATCTTTAACCACCTTGAGCATCCTAATTCCACCAATTTCAACAAGGACTGCAGATGTCCCAAATCCCTCTCTACCACATCAGCTATCCAGCTGCCCAAAGGAGGTAGGGCTGTTTTGACTTTTAGGGTTGGAAAGAGGGAACAGACCAAGAGGCCAAGCCAAGTAAAGAAACCATAATCTTTTCCTCACTGAGTGACATGCTCACGTTTGTGGGAGAGCTCAAAGACAACTCCAGTTCTCAAACCTGAGACACAGTGAAGACACTGACACGAGCTGCTCTGCACAAAAGTGCAAGCAGTCCCCATGCAGGTGGCTGTCACATACAGCGCCCTTAAATGTAATTTCTCCCTGTGCACTTCCCTCCCCAAATGCCAGGTCTTTACTTAGAAATATTTATACACACCCTCCACTTTTTAAGCTCTGATGAAACTCAAGTGTTCACCAGAAGTTTCTACCACATGAACAATATGAGGCTGATGGGAACTTGGCTTGACTTAAAATTAGCCAGACTCTCATTCTCATTACTGAACGCATGCAAAGAAAATTACTGATGTTAGTAATAAGCAACAGGAGCAAGTTCAAGGGAGATTTTGCTTTTAAAGCTGTTTTCAGCCTGAGAGCACCCCTGTAGCAGATCCTCAGCTGCAGAGCTGCTGGCATTAGGAAGGGAAGCGGGCTGCTGCTGCAACAGGGGAAAACGGGGCTTGGTGGCCTCAGAGAAAGCAGCCATACCCAAAATCCTGTTGCAAAGGGACGCTGTTCAGGCCAGGCTTTCATAGCCCACACCCCACCAATTTGTCCTACCTCCTGACCACAGAGAAAGGCTTTCAAGGAAATCCCATTCTCCCTGCCAGAGCCAAGGGATAATGTAAGGCTATTTCTGGAGGAGAAACAGCAGGGATTTAGGGTGGCTTCTGGGGTTACTCATCTTCTGGCACCATCTAGTGGCTCACCCACACAAGAGAAGGTGAAGGGTTTTTTAAATTATTTTTTTAGAAGGTGGCAACCACCTTTTCTTAAATTTCTAACCCCCTACCCAGCCCCAGGAGCAGACGATTTGAGGAGCCCCACACATCTCCAGCCTGGGTCCACAAATCAGCCTGACAAAGCAACATCCACAAAACAGGTTCTGCAATTTTTTCCAGGAAAATCTAGCTGCTGTCGATTCCATGAGGTTTCCATCCCCTTCCCAAATCCCAGTGGGTGATGCTGCACCATCAGGCTTTGACCAGGGTATGGATGAAGGCAGATGCTCTGCTACAGAGAAAAGAAGGGGTGTGATGGCACCACAACATGACTCACAGATCCATGGACAGAAACAACACAGAGGAAGCACATGGAGGCAAAGACATTGAAGTATATATTAAAAAAATTAAAAATAAAACAATATTTTTCTTCTATCATCATAATCTAAGCTGAGCCACCCTGACTGGAAGACCACCATTTTTGCCCTTTGCGTCCCCTGCAGGCAGATCCCACTAAGGTCAAGGTGGTTGCAAGCGCATAGGATCTCACAGGAAAAGACCCTCCATAAAATATAATCAGGACCAAAACATATTGCTACAATGAGTCTTGTCTTTGCCCACAACATCAGGATTTTCAGCATCAGGCTGGGTTGCATGGCCAAAACACAGGATGATCTCTTTCCCATAGGTCCTAGACGTCCCACGGAGGCCATGGGCCATTTTGAGGCATAAACAGCCCGGCCTCAAAGGGGTGCAGGGAACAAGGGCTTTTCTCCTCCTGCCAAGAAGAAAAAGCACTGCTCTCTGCTCTCCCTCTCCCATGGTGGTTAAATATGCACAAGGGGCAAATGACTCCTGTCACAGGGGTGCATCACTCCAATTGAACAAGCTAGGAGAGGGTAACCCCATTTTTCAGAGCTACTTTGAAATACCTCTTCTCTTAGAAGAGCCACCAGTACATTTAACCACAATACAACTCCAATCGATACCATATGAAACACTCTCTGCCGTGCTCAGTAGCCTTTTGGTCTCCAGAAAGCTTGTTTAAAAGAAAATAGCACCTCTCCTACCCCCTTGGACTCTGTTGTGATCGACCACGTTTAGGACAGCAGCGTGCAAAAAGGCCAGACAGACAGCAGGTAGGTCTTGTTCTGGGAGGTTGGCATCAAAGCAGACCAGACGGACACGGGGTGGGAACAGACTAAAAAATACTGGGACAACAACACAGAGACAGCATACACCGTGTTAGGGCCATGACCAGACCCTTGGTTTGGAGGGCAGATGCTAAATGGCAGGGAAAGGGGGTGGGAGAGGGACAGGTCAGGAAGAAAACAAGGTTGATTGGTACAGAGGTGATAAGATGGGAGCGAGCAAAATGCCAAGCCAGCTGCAAACAGAGTCCCCATCCTGCTCTTGCTGAAAGCCTGCCCATCTCCATGCCTGTCTTCTCCTTATCCGTGAGTCAGGGAGCAAAGGGCAGGCAAGAAGGTGAAAACACCCAACCTCCCTGCACCCATAGAAGGGCTCAGCCCGGCCCCATAGCCAGGTCCTGTTTTGGGGAGATGCTGCAAGGATGTAACACCCCAAGTCCGAGAAACCTCATGGAGCAGGCAATACTTGCAGGTGGCCAGCCCAGACCCTTGAGGTGGTGGGTAGGCAGAGGGGCAGATAATCACAGATAGGAAGTAGCCAGGTCCTCAGAAATACTACCCTATGGCACACAGCTGAAGGAATGGAGAAAGGCACGCAAAGACTTTGGTCCGAGTACGGCCACGGTGAAGGCTTTACTGCAGAAAAGCAACAGTGCTTCCCTCCAAGGGGATGAAAACGACTCGTGAGCAGACAGCCAATACAAGGAGAAATCTGGATTTCCAGCTGATGGCACTTCAAATCCAGCATCCTAGGCTCATAACCTTCCTGGGTGCAGCACTGTTTATTTTCACACTGCATTTTAGTTTCACACCTGTGCTGCAACTGTGATGAGACTCCTGAAAGATCCCAGGCTCTGAATGCAGCAATTGTTAAGCCAAACCTTTCCAGCTACTGGCCTTGTTAATTCATTCCCAGGGCTAGAGAAGCACTACTTCATATAACTGAACGGGTTACCTTATTTTCTTTAGAATTGGCCAGTTCAGAAGAGGTTGGTCTCAAAAACTTCTGGTAAATGCAGGAAGGAAGGGAATATTTTGCATGGAATTATTTCCATGGAGAAGGCATTACATTCACTGGGAAATTCCCAGTTACAGCATGCTGCAGGACCTCAGAATAGGGCTGTTTTAAAAAGCAGCAACTTAGATCATTGTAACAGAAGGTCAGGATGCTTTCAAAACATCCACTGGCTGCAGCATCAGACTTCCATGGTGCTCATGGCTATGGCCTACGCAATGTTCAGACCCTGATGGTCCCTCTGTGAAGTCAGATGTTGAAAGTATCATGAAAAGCTGCGTCCTTCCCTGTCCATCTGCAGTGAAGCCATAGCAGAGAGGGCGAAATAAAGAGAGAAAGGAAGGTTGAATGAAAAAGAAAGAGGAGGAAAGCACCAGAATTACCTGATCATGTGATAGCTGTGAGATGCCAGAATGCAGCAGAGAGAGAAAGAGGAGGAACATGCACAACAGTCAGAGCAGTAAGAAAATAAACCAGGCAAAGAGGCAAAAAAAGATCAGTTAGAAGTCATCACAGTTGGTATTCCCCCTCTGGAGAGGCTGCCACCATCCTGTCACCAGGGCTGAAGCAGAATAGCAGGAGCAATCCCTACCCATGGGTACAGAGGAGAGACAAGCCATGCATAGGAGAGAAGACGAGCACATCAAAGCAGTGGCTCTGTTCCCACCCCCCCTCATCCTTGCATGAAGGAAGCAGCTCTGTTTTGCCGCCAAAAGGACTTGGGGGGGGGGGGGGGGGTGGGAAGAACCCAAACAACAGCCGCTGCTCCCCCCCCTCCCCCCCCCCAAAAAAAACCCACAAAAAAACCCCAAACAAAAAAACCCCCACAAACAAACCATGACATTGGGGGCCTAATGCAAAGCCCCCTATCCTGCAGCTGAATCACATCAGCAGGTAGTAGTTGGGCAATTGTGCCGTGATTTGTTTTTTTATATATCCTCAATGCTGCTATCAATTCTTTCATGTGGTGGAGAAACTGGAACAGCAGGGAAATGGGTGTCTCCGGCACAAGGCTCTTGGAAGTGCAATCCCTTTGCTGCAGAAAGTCCAACTTCTGGTACTAGAGTTTCTCCTTCTTCCTTCCTTTTACTGACTTGGGGTTGAGTTGTCTCAAGGGAGAGATCGAAAAGACGACATTTGGCCTGGCTACAATGGATCGCACACAGACAGACCTCTCTGAGCAACTGCCTTTCTACGTCAGGTCCAGAGGCTGAGTAGGGAGCTCAGTGCTTCAGGTTGATGGACCTGAGGAAAGCTGGTGGCTGTTTCCAGCTCTTCTCACCCGTATCACGCTTACACTGAGGGTAGAAGAGAAATCCTGCAATAACGCTTTCCTTCCTTACCCTGCTTCCTCTTGCCCTACTCCATCAAACCTCTTCCAGAGTGGAAGAAATTCAACCTGTGCAGAGAGGAAGAGTCCAGCTATTGCAGAGTCCATGTAGCTGCAACTTCTCCCTCTCCCCAAGCATGCACCATTTCACTGTGCTCTGGGACCTATAGTTCCCATTCTGCAGGGTGAATCAGAGTAATTTCTTCAACTGTGGTCTCCTGGGCCTGATTCAGGAAAGCCTTCTAAAACTGACTTGGGGAGATGACGCAGAAGACTGCAACTATCTCATCAACTTGGCCTTCAAATTCTGCTGTTCAGAGAGGTCAATCCCTGCCTCCAGACTCCTCCGCGTATTTCTGTATCTGACAGAGAAATATAGGGTCTGAAGAGCAGTGACATCTCTTACTAAACCGACTGACAAATCTGAGGGAGTGGAGGAAACTTCCAGACAACAACAGCCACAATGCCCTTCTGGTGTGATCACCCACAATTCAGATCACAAGATTCCTCAGAAAAAAATCGATCTCATCTTGGTCAGTGGTTTCATTAACTGTTGGGAAATCCAATCTGAAAAGAGATCCAAACTGCTGCTCACTCCATTATCTCATGCTGGAATTGGGGACCCACTGGGCACACATCTACCAGTGTGGGACTGTGCAAGTCATGAATTTAGACACAATTATCAACAGACCCAATGTGTTGTCTGAAGTCAAATCCATAACAAGTGCTGGCAGGAGCAATCCTACTGTAACACAGCAAAAAATACCTGGGTAATTATGCACCCAGGGGAGCAAAAGAGATTACTGCAAGCAGATGATCTGGGACAACACAACAGCAAAATCACTAGCTCATGAGGCTGAAGCAAATTAAATTGCTGCTTCTAATGCGAAGGCATTTTGGATATTAAGAAGGAATAAAAGCGTAGGTCCCTTGATGTCTCTAGGACAGTTGTTTGTGCATGCCAAAGCAGGTGAGATTATAGAGCCAACAACAGATCTTCCCAGGAGAAGGCTGCTACTTCTCGCTGGAGGGAGCGTATCTCTCTGAGCTCATGCTTTTTCCCAGAGAGGGCTATTACACTGTCACCACTGACAGCTAAAATGCCTCCTAGAAGAAAAGGCACATCACTGGGAAGACACCGTGGTTTCCTATGGTATAATCAGGAGGAGGGTAGCTTGGCCAACTCTGCCATTAGGAAGCTGATTTACCTCCTCCCGATTTATCAGTGATCAGTGTCCGAACTTGCTCTGCTCCTAGGCTTTATGCTCCACATTTGTTTTCAGGGACCCTGGCTAACAGAGGGTTCTGCCATGCGCTCATCAAATCCTTGCTCTCCCTTTTCTTTGGAAAATGGAGATACTTTCTCTATGCATCAAACTAAGCAACTGATGTGATTGTCTAAATCATAATATTTCTATTTCTTCATCCAAATGGGAACAAACTATTTCAGAAGTTCTTTTTAAAGGCTCTAATGGTGGAATCTCAAAACATCTCCTCTTCTTCCTTTAAAGCATTTTAACCTCTTTCTCAATGTCCATTTCCCTAAAGCATTTACAGTTTCTCTCCCACACACATTTATGAGCAGAGCAAGGCATCTATCGCTACTATTTTGACATCTCTCATTCTTCTTAAAAAGTAGTGACTGTGCATCCAATTCACTGTCACATCTCAGTAGTGGAATTATTGTTTGCAGTCTTTGTAAGGATTTTTAATAAACAGTTTCCCTGCTATTGCAATCCAAGCATCTGAGGAGCATGGTGCTCCTCTCTCCCATCTCCACCCCATGCTCTGAATAAAAACACACACCACAGATACATGAGAGTCGAGCTGTAACAATGCTACTTACTTCTGGAATATAAAAACTCCTACAATTACAATAAATGAAATGAGATCAGATGTGATCCAGATTAGGTGGTACTCGTCTGGAGGCTGGAAGACAAAAAACAGAAGCAGACCTTAAACCTTCTGGTTTGTACAATCACAGAGAGACCACACATTGCTAAAGTTACCACCAGAGCAGAAAGAAAAGCACAGAACTACAGGAGTCATGTATAAATCACAATGTTTATGACATTTCTAATGCTAGCCTGTCATCCAAAATGATGTTATCATGAAAAACTGCAAACAGGAACAATTTTAAACTCTCCCTCCTTTTGTGTGCTGACATTTTTTCAGAGCTCTGTGTTCTGAAAGTTTTCTATCTCAGCTGTACCTCGAGGTGAGGGTAAGATGCTGTTTGGAAATCCAAGTCTGTGGGGAAAACAAAGAAATGTACACACATTGCACTTGAGACATGCAGAGTCCATTTTGAGTGCTAATATTAGCTGTTCTGCACAGTCCCCATGCTATAAGCACATACTTCTCAATTTCTGTCCTTTAAGGCACTGGTAGCTCTGGCTCCATTTGCCAGTCTAAGCAGCTGTGGTCATCGCACCAGCTAAACCCAGCTGAATCCGGCACAGAAGCACACTACTTCACATTGTTTTCTGTGCTGCCCAGGAAAGACAACAAAGTGAAGCGATAATGATCAACTCCTGATGATGCTCAGAAAGCACTGACTCAGGAGAGCCACCAGTGATGCTAAAGAATTTCTCCTATCCCAAACCTGGACTAGTCCCAGCCAGGAGGAAATTGCTGATTTCATACCAGACAGATCCATCACAACCACTATCGTTAATGCACACAAGTAATATTTCATTAGAGAAAGAGAGTACATAATGCGTACAGATGAGTTCATGCAATGGTAGTGTGACATGGATAAAACCTGTTGGGAGCCATCAACTCTGCTACCTCTGTCTCCCAGAAGAGATCAACTTATTTTTCTGCTCAGTGAATCTTTGTCTGTCTCACTTTATCCTGTGAAAGTGTGCCATAGAATTAGCAGGGCAATGTTTTAATTAGTCAATGCTTCTGATTGAGATTTAATCTTCGTATTTTCCAGCTTAATTACAGAAGAGTGACACAATGTTATGTTTGCTGCATCTGTTAAGATGAAGACACATAAAACATGTTTCCCATTTTCTTGGCAGGAGAGTGCCATCATAACTATTTTGAATGAAAACTCAAGGGTCTTCTAAGTTAGAACAAAATCTACACATCTAAATTTTTCATTTATGCAACTGTTGGTATTTCACAACTGAAGAACCCAAACAGCAGATTTTCCTCAAGGGCAAAAGTTGCATTTCTTATGATATACCCCAAGCAATAGGTAGACATGAACACAGCTTTCTGGGCAAACTCCAGCATCTGATTACAGGTATTACACATAGATATAGATATATTTTATTCCCCTCCCCTCCCAGCCCCAAGACCCGCAGAAAGCTCAAAGCTAGAAGTTTTTGGTACCAAATCGAGGTTTTATAAGCGACAAAAATGGACTTTCAAGGTGATCAAAAGGAAAAAAATGGCTTTTTTTCCAAAGACATGCACCCCACACACATCATTACTAAGACCACCCAGCAAGGTGATGCCTCCTCAGCCCTGCAGAGGAGGGAGCACGGGTCAGCAAACATCTCTTGAGGAGACAACTTGCTGTTCTGCTCCACCCACAAGCTCAGGAATTTGCTGTATTTCACCTGCAGTTCTTTTTTTTTTTTTTTTTAAGGCAGGGCTGTTTCGGTCAGATTACTTTGGGTTTTTAGAAATTTTACCCAGTATAAGTCCTATTCCTGAAATCCTCACATTTACAGGCCATCAAACCCTTCATCAATTCAGTGTAACTAGGCAGAGAGCAGCTCAAACCCTGACTCTGACAGTGACTCCCAAAAATGCAGACTGGTGTCCCACACTAGGCCCCTGCTTTAAGGACATCAAATTGGGGGCTGAACTCCAGCTCAAGCTTTTCAAACTCTTCCTTTACGCCATGTCTGATGGCCTTTTTTCTTACCAGCAGCTTTCCATCAAGAGTAGAGGGGAACGACATTGTCACTTTTTCTTCTTTGTTTTACTTTTTATTTCACTGAAACACAAGTTAAATGTATTTTTGCAATTGCAAATCGCCCCGGGTGAATGAAGCAGAAATTATTTGTGCTGTTCAGCTGGTGATAAAGCCCCACAAAGCCCCTGAGGGCACTGGGCAGCCAAAGCCTGGCAGAAACAACTGTTTCACTCCAGCTGCCAAGCCATGTGGTGGAGGGGCTCAGGCAGCAAAGCTATTTAGATTACATCACTCAGGCACTTCAATATGCTGGAAATCAAGGGATTTTTATGCTGCCAGTAATGTAAGAGTGTGCACTTGCAGCAGAGGGCTGAGTTGGAAACCCAGCAGATGGGAAAGCTCTTGGAGGAGAGCTCCAAGTATCAGCAAAGAGGTTTTTGGAGTAAAAAGCTGCGAGTGATGTGCCCACAACTCCTGCCAGCTGTAGTGGAGAACGGATGTTTGCAGCGGCACAGTCCAGACGATGATAATATCTTCTGCCAACAGATTCAGTCTTTATAAAACTATTTCCACTTCTCCAGCTTCAGCACACACCAGTGTGAATTTGTGCGGTCAGACACAAGCAGTAGGTTAAGCTAAGGACATCACGCATAGACATTCATCCATCTAGGCAGCAGTCTTGAGGTCCTATCTCCAGCTACAGATGCAGGTAGCTCATTACCATCAAATTCTCCTTGCACTTATTTTCCCCTTTGCCAAGCAGATCTGCCAGAGCAGCAGGTAAAACAGCTGCCTCCTGTCCTACCCCCAACAGGATCCATCATCAGAAAATAGCCCCTCCACCACATGCACTTACACCTCCACAGTTGAGATCTTGTTTTGGGAATACTTTGATGCAACTATTTCATTGTTTTCCCTCCAGTCCAATGTGAATATTTCTGTTTGGTTCAAAGATTCAAAGTGTTAGGGGCGTTTTTAGAGCATTTACTGGCTACATGACAGGCAAGGGGGCTACCTTTGGTCTCTGGTTTCTTGTCCAACAATGCAGTAGCCAGAGGTAAAACTTGCCCTCACTTGGTATTAAAAACAGGCAAAAAGCTAGTTTTGCAGCCTGGCCGAAACACAGGAGCCAGGCTGCTGGTTCACCTACGTGCCTGCTTTTCCTGCAACCCTAACAGCTGCTCAGCAGGTCTGGAAAGATGTTTTTCCATCAGATGAAAATGGAAAAAAATCATGTGGGTTAAAATGTGGCATGCAATGCAATCTCCAAGGATCCAACCCAAACCCTGTGTGGGGAGAGATGAGGCCATCTGAAGGAAGGGATTCTGCAAGAGGAGCATTGATCCTTTACCAGCTCAGGGCTGAGGCATACAGAGGGGGAAAAACCTCAAGCCCAATAGCACACTGAACCCAACAAAAGCTTCCTGGAGAAACCCACTAGCCACTAGAGGTGGCCAGTGGCCACCTCTGCATCCCTCCACTGCATCCCCTCCCTCCAGGGGTTCACAGCACCTTCCCAGGCATTGTGCTTACCATTAGCCAGATGGGAAAAGGCACCTTGCGAAGGACGTGGGAGCTGTCAGAGGTGACCGACTGGACACCAGCGCACCACAGGATGGAGTATAGCCAGGGCTCGTTCACAGTGTAGAGATTCACACTCAAGTTCGCCATGGTGTAGTCCCTGCCAGCAGACAGACAGGGTGAGATACAAGTCCCCCAGCAAACGTCAGACCCTCATCTCCAAGCAGAGAGCTCTTGCCATCAGCCACTTCTGTAATCACAGGTAAATTTATTGGGTTTGAATTGCATGAAATAGGTTTTTTTAGCAGGGCACAGTCACTTCAGAAGCGACCCAAGGGCATTGCAATCGAATGGCTTGAACTTGAAAGCTTTATTCACCTCTTGGATGCTACCCGAGCCAGGCCACAGACCCCCTCAGATACTTCCTCATGAATGATGGACACAGCATATTTTTGTAACAATCGCCTCATCACAGTGACATAAAATTAGTATCTGACTCAGATGCTTGTAACCCTTCATAGGCAATTTGCTTAATTAAAAACCTGACAGATGCATTTCCAACATCAATTTCTACAACTTCCATACCCTTGTTTTGCAGATAGTTGCACAGTTACAGCTTCCAGTCTCTTGAGGTCATCTTCCAAGAAGCTAAAACTGCAAGCTGGGGTACAGGAGCTGTCAGCAGCAAACTGAGCACTGATAGTGGACTCCCTGTACCCAATACAATTTGCATAAATTGCTCTGTTTCCTTATCTATGAAGCAGATGCATCACTAATCTCCCTTGCATGGGCAGCACAGAGATTAATCCTTGCAATTTAATATGGGCAAAGCACTTTGAGGTGGAAGGCCACTGTACAAGATGTGGACATCTCAAAGCTCACAACGTGATCAAGCTGCTGCAAAGGCTTAGGGATTCTTAAGGGCAGAGGTGGCTGCAGCAATGTTACATCCAGATACTGATTTTTGGGGGATTGATAGAACTGTGTTAAACCAGGGCTTGTTGAGCCTGCTCTGGCTCACGCTGCAGGACTGCAGCAACATTTGACTGGGCACCACAAGGCCTTCAGGGTTCGAGAAACAATCCGGTGGCAGGTCTGACTTTGGAGACACTGAGGTGGGATTGATGAGAGATTGGGGCTGATGAGCTGTTACAGTTGAGGGAGTTGGCATATGGTCCTCTCCATGAGATAGAGGACATAAGTAGGGGGAAAAAACAGGCAGGAATTATCCTGCAGGTAAAGCACAGACTTGGTTTTAAGGGTGAGCAACTAGACCAATTGCTGGCAGCCATGGAAAGACACCACTGCATTACACTAAATAGGACCATGCTCTCAAACAGCTGCAGGCTCAGCTCTTCCCTACATCCAGCCCAAACATACAGTAAGACAGCTCCTTTGGACATATCTTTCCTCTGTAAACCTGTTTCATTTTCAAGTATTTCTTGGGGAGGGGGAATGAACTAAAAAATAGAAAAGCTGTACTAGAGACAATCCACCCTCCCCAAGAAGGAGGCAAAGCTGGTAGCAACCACACTGCACGGTTCAAATACAGGCTCAAGCAGGAAAGAAATTCCATGCTGTGGCATTCTCAAACAGAAGACCTGATGAGTCCAAATACCTGACACAAGACAGTAATGAAATGGGCAAATTCTTTGCAAAGAGAAATTTCTGAAAGTATATCCAGACTTCGGACTAATTAAAATTCTGTGGTAGCAAGTCTGTAGTGAACGAACAGTAGCAAAGGACAGCTGCTAATGAGGACGAAACAGCACTTGGAGGTACTCAGTGCGAAAAGCCTTCACTTTTTCCCCAAAGCTGACAGTGTAATAAGAATCAGACAATTTATATATTTGTAGTTCAAAGAGGATCATCATATACTGAATTAGCATATAGAGTTATGAGTCAGCTGTGCACTCCTGAGAACAGCCTGGATTCTGGGTGATGGGTAGGGACAAGCTTGCACAGCTCAAGCTTTCAAGAGCAAGTCCATCTGAAAAAGATACCTCTGTGCCAATAAGACAGCCTGAGATGATCAGAAGAAATGCTGCTGGGCCAGGGATGCATGCAGGGCACAAGGATGCACAGAGCTGTGAACACCCACCACAGAGTGCATGGGCTATCATGCAGTGTCCAAACAGAGAGCTGTACCTGACATCCTCGTTCGTGACCTTGGTGTAACGCAGGTTGAGCTTCACGATGCCCTTCTCCCTCATGCGCTCCGCATCCAGCTTGAGACCAGAAGTCTGCTGGAAACCTGGTGCAATCTGTCTGACCAGCTGCCTCTCCTTGTCTGGCAGCCACATCACCTGCGGAGGGAGCAAGACCGAAGACAGCTATGGCAAAGATGGTTCACAAAACTGGTAACATGAGGCAACTTTGCAGACAGCTGGTTTGCACCAAGCCAGAGCAAAATCACATGAGACATTGCCTTGTTTGTCATACAGATTGTCTAGGAGACACTCAGATCCTCCCACATCTTCAATATATTCCAGGATTATCCTCAAGCCCAAAGGACTTCAATGCACAAAATTTCAGAGGTGAAAAGGATGAAGATACAAAGGGATCAGGCCAAGGGATCATGAGAAGGGCTTCTTGAAAACCCGACCCCTGTGCTCAGTTCAGGGCAAAAAGAGAACTAAGGGCATGAGGCTAAAACTGACAGCGCAGACAGGATGCGTGGAGAAGCCTCTCATGATCCCACGGCTAAGACTAGTTTTATTCATCTTCTTTTATCAGGCCTACATCTACTCCAACCCAGGCCAAGGCTTTCCCCAAGTTCATACCACGCTTTGAAAGTGTGTCAAATTAATTACTATTAACATGCTCAGCTGCTAGATGTAAAGTGGACATAGGAATAAAGCTGGGCAGCTTTATGGCTTGTGCTATGCAGAGGCTGGACCCAGCCAGGTGATCTCAGCAGTACCACTGGGCATCACATTGCTTGAGCCCATGTTTAATAACTCAGTGACGCTCACCTACAAGACAGACATTGAGGTGCTGAAGCACGCCCAAGAAGGGCAATGAAGCTGGGGAAGGGTCTAGAGCATAAGTCTTACGAGAAGCAGCTGAGGGAACTGGGGTTGTTTAGTGCGGAGAACAGGAGGCTCAGGTGGGATCTTCTTGCTCTCCACAACTACCTGAAAGGAGGTTGCAGTGAGGTGAGGTTGGTCTCTTCTCCCGAGGAACCAGTGACAGGACAAGGGGAAACAGCCTCAAGTTGCACCAGGGGAGGTTTAGACTGGGTAATGGGAGAAATGTCTTCCCCGAAAAGGGTTGTCAAGCACTGGAACAGGTTGTCCAGGGATGTGGTGGAGTCACCATCCTTGGAGGTAGTTAAAAGACCAGTAGATGTGGTGCTTAGGGACATGATTTAGTGGTGGACTTGGCAGTCCTGGGTCAGTAGTTGGATTTGATGATCTTAAAGGCTTTTTCCAAACTAAATCATTCTATGATTCTATACCAAAGCATCAGAGCAGCACAGATGCAGCCATACGTGTTTTCAATAGGTAACCATAAAACCTGGCTGAGAAATACCATTTCACAACTCCACATCTCTATTTCAATTATTTTTCTGCTGCTCTCCGTCCCAATATCTAAGGAGAAGACAGCATGGTCTAGCCAAGTTGCAGCCTCTGGGACAACCAGCCTGGTGGCACAGTCCTCCCGAACATGACTTCCTGGCATAGGGTAGCATTTCAAATCAAGTGTCCAAAATGGATCACTGAAGGATTGATGCCCAAATGGAGACACTCAAGGATTTAGGGAAACCCATAAAGAGGCAATTTTGGAAATATCACCAACCCCACAGAACTCACAGCCTGTTGCTGAATTCCTGATGCCAGGATCGTTTCCAGGGTGATGTTGATATAAGTGCTGTAGTAGGGGTGAGCTGATGGCAGGTCCTGGAAATTCAGGATGAGCGATGTGTTGTCCTTGATCACCTCCAGCATATCTGCCAGCTTGCAAACTGACTGGTTGGCAGCTTCCAAGTAGTCAGACTTCGAGAGAGATCCAGCTGTCCAGAAAGGGTCATTCTGAAAGCAAAGCACATCCCTGTATTATATCCCACGAAGTCCAGACTCCCCAGTACAGCTGAAGACCCTTTTCTATCCCACCTTGGCCACAGTGGGACATGCCAACAGCTATTTTCGATGACAGTCTTGCAGTTTGCTGAAGTGTTTCTCCATGCCTCAGTTTCCCTACCCAAGGGGAGGTCACAGATCCTTACTGAAAGCAAGCTGTGCTGGACAGGCCACCCCATTTTCAGAGGAAGAACAGAGCTATAGGGCAGTCATGTAATTTTCTAAGGTAGTGAGCTAAAAGTGTACCTTCTCACACCGTGTACACGATCACCAAGGATTCTTCAGGATCCAAAAACAAAAAGGACCAGCTATTATACAACTAAGAGTGATCAGAGAGGAGCTAGGGCTGTTGGAAGAGATGGTCTCCTGACTTAAGGGCATTCAGGAATGACTGCTTCAAAGTACGTGCCAAAAACCAGCCTTCCAGATGCTGCCTTGGCCCTTCTCATCTGGCAAGCAGCAGTTTCCCTGCATTCCCACGCCCACAACCACATCTGCAAGCCAAGCAAGTTTCTGTACAGCTCTAATACGTAGACATCCCCACCACACCTCCACAGACCAGCTCAGCTCAGAACAGCAGTGAAGCCCACAGTGGTTTCAGGCTTCCACCAAGTAAGCACCCAGGGAACTCCAGGCAGGCATACGAAACTGGTACCTGAGCTTGCATCACTGCAGCAATGCCTCAGCAAACTGCATTCAAGCTTGCATGAATGTGCCAGAGTGCTGCAGTCCTCCTTCCAGACCACCAACAGTGCTCTCCAAGAAGAATACAGCCACTGGCCGGACAGCAGCTTGGCAAAAAGAAGTCCCACCTGCAACCTGGCTGCATGCTGAAGGACGGGACAAGTCCATCCCACAGCATTTCATCCCCCCCTCCCCAGACTTTGAAGGCTGAATTTCTTGCTTTTTCTTTGTAAGACAATTGTCTCCAAGAGTAAATTAAAGAAAAAGGAACAGCACATAACACGCTGTTTCTTCTGTTCTCTTTATAATCACGTCCTGCCTCCTGAAGTTCTTTGTGGTGCCAACCAGGCATTAAAGCCCCTTCTTATGGGTGGTAGAAGAGGTACAGGAAGACAACATGTCTTTTAGACCAAGTCTAAGTTTAGTAGAGAACAAAACTAAACATGGTTCATCAACACTTGGCCTAGCTGCACTTCAGACCACTCCACCAAGGAGATGGATCTACACCTGTCCACCTCAAAGAAGGTTTAGTCGTGAGCTTTCAAACCATGGTCATGGCCCCAGGACACTCTCTCCATGGCTGTACACACCTGTAGGAACCACTCTCCAGCATTAAGCTTTTCCAGGTCGGTCCAGTTGAACATGGAGGAGTGCTCGTAGGCCCGCTCTGGAAACACTTCCTCCACATTTGTTGTTCTCCGGAGTGTCTTGTCATGCATCAGAAATGGCACTCCATCATAGCTACGAAGACAGAAGTCCCATTACAGGTGGAGGTGCACAACCACATACACAGTACCAGAGAAATGCCCATTCCTACTCCAGCCTCTCTCACGGCCTCACTTCAAAATCATTATGAAGATCTCAACCAGCTTAGCACATCCCCAGCACCCTCAAGATCAGCTGAAATGGGATACACCCAGAGGACAAAGCCTCTGCAATGCCTGCGAGATGTCTGCAGTCATTCATACATTGACATAACCCTATCCATCCCTCCCTCCTCCCACTACCCCCTCAAAAGTTTCTAGAGTGTCAAACTCCAGCAGCTTGGACAGGAACACCCACCCTGAATGCTCACACAAACCAAAGCTTTCTGCAGTCTCTGTAGCTCCCAAAAAAGTCAGAGGTTTTTCATACCCTGTACGCACAGACACATGCAAACTGTTCTCAAATTGTTAATAGTAGATGATGAGTAAGTGTCCTGGTTTCAGCTGGGATGGAGTTAATTTTCTTCTTAGTAGTTGGTGCTGTGCTGTGTTTTGGCTGTGATGT
>JAVJGI010000014.1:1779088-1804095 GCA_035590275.1 Ibycter americanus | reverse complement strand
GCGTGATGGAGCCCTGCTGTCCTGGGGATGGCCGAACACCTGCCTGCCCATGGGAAGCAGTGAACGAATTTCTTCCTCTGCTTTGCTTGTGCGTGCGCAGCTTTTGCTTTACCTATTGAATTGTTCTTATCTCAACCCTTGACTTTTACATTCTTTTCTGATCCTCCTCCCCACCCCTCTGGGTGAGGGGGAGTGAGTGGGTGGCTGCGTGGTGCTTGGTTGCCGGCCGGGGTTAAACCAGCACATCTTTCCGGGGTCAAACCAGCACAGTAAGATTTTTCAAAGGCGCTCAGACTACACAGGTACTTAACGTTCATGGCCTTTCAGCAAGATGCAAGGCTTCCAAGCTACCAAAATTTCTCTGAAATTGCTTTTTCCAATTGAAAATTGGTTTCAGGAAACAGCCATGCTCACATGAGTTAAGGTCATGCGTCCTAAAGAAAACCCACCGCTCAAATGAAACTAAATAGCCAAATGCGTGCCCTGTGGTTTTTAAGCCACCTACATATTACAGAACAATGGTACTGGGAAACCTAAAAGCTCTTTAAACTTTCTTCCACCCAGATTTCTGTGACTGGGTCAGTGGTAACATTGTGCGGGACAGTGATGGTTTCTATCAAGGGCAGGGGGACAGTTGTCTGCACTAAGAAATCAAGATAAACCCAGGGCAGCCAGCCTGATTACAATGACCTTTTCCAAAGCAGGGAGCCCATCTTCATAACAGGAGACTCAGGTAAGGTCTGGAAATGAGATGGGTTTAAAATACCAGCCCCATTTGAATTAGGAGACAACCCAGAACACTCACCCCCACAGCTAGAGGGAAAACAAACCCCAGTTTTAGATGATGGAGCAAACGTTGCCTCAACTTTACTATTGCTTACAGAAGTCCCTTATCACAAAGGTCACTGGCACCTTTATTTGCTATTTCTAGCATGCACTGTGCCAACTACTTCCCCCCCAATCCAAAGCAACACGCTGACACAGCAATACCATGCTCAGCAGCACACTGTGCTTCTGCAGCAATCAGAAGGGGTTTTAATAAATACAGTTTAAAAAAAAAGATGCTAAGCAACTGCACAATTGAGAGTGTGGAGTGTTTAAGGGAGATAGGAGCTCAAGTCTTAATATCTCATAGCAAAGTATCATCAGATACTGCTAAGCCTTAACCACAGTGCAGAAATCCTATGGGGCACATACCATTTGCTCCCTCCTTTCTAATTCTTCCCCTTACAGAGTCACTCAGCACTACCCAAAGCTAAGAACAACGTACTAGCAGGCACAGGTTTGAAAAAGTAATTCAGAGACAGAAATCAGAGCTTTAGAGGAAGAGATGTGGGAAGAGGTAGAAGATGAGAGAGAAGCATGCGGCAATACTGTGCTCCTGCTGCTTGAAGTAAAGCTGGCTTTATAACCAGTGCTGGTTTTATAACCGGGGTATCCAGTTTGGGGTATGTAATGGGTAGGGAGCAGGATGCAATGGGTCTGAGCCTATGTCCAAGCAGCCCACCCATGGCTGATGTGTGCCTAGAAGAACATGGAAACATCCCAGGTGGAGTGGACCCATCCAGCCACAGGCACAAAGAGCATCTTTCAAAGGGGTAAGGACAGCAATGGGTGTTGTGCCACAAACCCTTCCCAAAATTGCTGTCAGCTGTAGAGATAGCTCACTTTTTTGTCTGAAGGTCAGTGGAGTCTTCCTTTTATAAAGACACTTGGGTCTCCTAGAGAGGGCCTCAGATACTGAGCCATCAAGGTCACTGTTTAAGCTATGGATGCTTGGAGCGCTCCTCTGGGACAGCTGATGAGTGGCAACATTGAAAGCTCTCGGAGCTTTTCCAGCCTTCCTCCTCCCAAAAGTCCACCTTTCTGCTTGGCCAGTGCTAAGGGAAGCAACCAAATCAGTCACATGATCCGAGCACTCGTCTGTGAGCCTGGACAGTCAAGTAGTTTTCCCTTCACAAGAGTTAACTAATTTTGGAAAGAACAAGAATCGTATCACATTCCAACCCATACTTCATCCTTCCACAATGACCTTCCACTCCCTAGTGGGAAGAAATTCCTTTAGTTTTTATATCATTTGCTCTCAAACAATTATATAAGGAAAAAAAATGTACCCTAACAATTAAACTTCAGAAGCCCATCTTCCACCAGGCAAAAATATCTTTCCATCAACACCAACCTCCAAAGAGGCTGGGGAAAAATAAAACATCAGCTGTGAGTCTTTCTTGTATTTATAACTGAAACTGAGACAAACTGAGGGATCACCAAGATCAGGCATTACTGCTCCCTTTGTGCCACTTCTGCCCTCTTGCACATCTACATAATTAATGCGAAAGACAGTTCAGAAAAGGAAGAAGAATGTTAAAGAATTATCATACTCCTGCAAAAAAGCACAGTTCCTGAAATAACCCCCTCTATATCATCTCTAAATTGGCCTTGTCAACTCAGCTCAACATTTGCCTGCAAGGAAGGACTTTCTGATAGTCAACAGTATCACTGTGCTCCTCCTCCCCCCAGCATTAGTGACATGGGAGGGAGGGGAGGAGGAGAAAGGGCTTACTCCTGGGCTGCTGAATTCTTGTGACAGTTTTGCAAGGCTGGTAAAAACCCTCCTGAAGACTTGCAGTGTAATTAAGTCAGTTTGGGATCTCTGCACTCTCTGCACCTGGGCCATCCCAGCAAAAATCCCATTTAGATTCATAGAATCATTTAGGTTGGAAAAGACCTTTAAGATCATCAAGTCCAACCGTAAGCATTTAAGCCACCGTGTCTCTTCCCAAGGCCAGCTGATTTCAAGCCAGGCTAGAAACAGGTTCTGCATTTCACTGCAATAAAGACAACTCTAGGATAAACTAGTCTTCCTGCAAATGAAGATTAGTTTCATGACAAAGACATCCAGGTTTTCCCACCTGGACAACTTCACCTTTAATCAATCATCATCTCAGTGAAACAGCTGGTAGCATCTGTGCGTTACAAATGGAGGCAGCTAGGAGTTAGCAGATACATTCACCACAAGAGCCCTTTTCAATGGGAAAAAGCAGTAACAGCCAGACACATGCCAGGGAGGAAAGACTCACCAGCACAGTCTGGGCCATCCACAAGAGAGTCTCAGACCAACCAGCATGCTGGCTTACCTCAGTACAACATCAGCTTGGACTCCGTACATCTTCTGCTCCACTGCCTTCTGGAAGGACATCAGAGTGTTTTCTGGTGCCAACTATGGGGGGTGGGGGGGAAAAGACCAATGAGTATTAGTAGTAAGCGGAAAGTTTATGAATCAGTGTCAGTGAGGACGCTGGAATGAAGGTTTAGAGATATTAGGGAGCTAAAACAATCTTGTTTTGCAGATTACATAGCGGCCAGTTACACTGGAGTACCAGCACCTCCCAGGCAAAATTGCATCTTACTGAAATCTGAAAATGATCAATACATTTGGCTCTAGTGATGGTCTTTCTCACACAAAGAGTTTAATGCAGAGTTACCACAACCTGCAACACCAGAAACCCAGCTAGCTCGAGGTCTGCTGCAAAATTATGTACAAGAGATTTGCTCACCAGCATGGTCCCACAAACAGTGGCTTACTGGAGATCCCCAGAAAATTATGGTTAATGTGATGCCAACTTTCTATCCTCATGTTATATCTAGAGCTATCTAAAACATCTTACCAGTTCTTAATTCTCCTACTTTTCCATGCAAACAGTGATTACAATGCCATTATAGAAAGAAGAAAGTCCATAAACCAGGGTATTATCCATACCATGGAGAACAACTACACCACAGGTTCTGTAGCACACATTTCAACATCTATGTATTCAATAAAGTCATCTTTTACTCAGTCTAATGATCAGATTATTTCTCTAATAACAAGCGTTCTAGTTAGTTTTAACAACAATTTAAAACATAGCCTTAAGCCTAGAAAATTTATCCCTATGGCTGTCACAGACAAGGACTCAAATTTTATTTCAAATTCCTTCCTGTTGAATGGAGCAGATGGTAACAGAATTTGGGTCTGTTTAAACACCATACAGTGTGAAGACAAATACTTTGCTTTTCTGGAAAACCAGTACAGTCCATCTAGCCCCAGAATGTCCATAAACAAACAGGCAGATCAGAAACAAAAAAAAATGCACAACTACGGAGAGAAAAACTGGCAGGTTTTCTGCACCGAAACCTGAGCACATCAAAAAAAGCTGTTTTTAAAAAACATTTTCTTTTTTCCACTTTTGCTTTCAGGTTTAGAGTACCTGTAACATCCTGTCTTTCCACTCATCTCTGCCACCACTAGGACCAGTAACTTGCCATCAAGATACAATGAGCATTCACAACCCATGATTTTCAAGAATTACTCAGGGGTTGGAAAGAGGATAATTAAGAACAAAGGCCTAAACGCACCGTGCAAGCAAGGTGCACAATAAATATCAAAACCTGCTCAAGAGTTCAAGGTGCCTCTAAGAATCATTTGTTTTCTTGAAGCCGATCGCCCTACATGCTCAGATCAGCAAAGCTTTGGGGTAAAACAGTCAGACCAAATGTCAGCAACAGCCTTCACATAGCTTCAGTATCTCTCCAGTGAATTCCTCTGGCTGAAGCCACATATCAGTACCAGTTCATTTTCATGTTTGTTCAACAAGGGCAACACAGAGGCACGTTATCTTCCAAAAAAAGCTCCCAATCAAAGCCTGACTTGCCTAGGTGAGGACAGAGGCAATGCTGCCATCACACCCTCTTGCACAGCTCAGCACTGGGTCATGCAAGGTCGGGCTGAAAGAACTTTTTGCAATATACGCACAATGCCCAGAGCTGTCAGCAGGGAGCAGCAGCCACAAAGATCTGAAGATCCCATCCAGACTTGCTCAATCGCCTTGGGTTACTTCCAGCATCTCGGGTTTCCCCCTCCCAAGTAGCTCAGGTTTCCTCAGGATCACACTACAAGGCGATCCTCTCTCTACGGGGTAATGCTCAATATTTGCTGTCGGAGACTGCAGCGATCACAAGGAAATAAAGCCAGTAGTCCTCAAACAAGAGACAGCTGAGCTAGAGAAACCAAAGGGCAATACAAAACCACCAGCCTGTCAGGGAGGGTTGCTGGATAGATGCAGCGCAAGTCCCAGCTCGAGATGTGCCACCACGTCAAGCAGCAACTGAACTCACACCCTTATAAAGCAGTCTCACCAGGGATGTGGACATACAAGGAACAGAAAAGAAATGTGTACAGAGTTGTAAGTCATCTCTCAGGCTAAGGGAGGCTGAAAGGGCATGCTGGACTACCTCCACTAAGCAATCAGTGTAAAATCTGATGACACAGCTAGGACAACACGGCTTTTACCCATCTGTGCAATGAAGAGCTCACATTGCATGAATCGAGGCTAGTGTAGCTACAAGCGTGGCTACAACAGTATTCCACGTCTGCACAGGTGGACCAGCATGACCAAGTTTTTTTCACATCTTACCTGTACACCAAACCCTGGCACAACAGCAGAATCCTAACCCAGAGAGGGCGCAAGCTCTTCTGTTTGATAAAATTAAAAACACTTCTTGCCTCTTTTCAGTGTATTTTATTTTCTGCAGGGCCAGTGTCAAGCCTTGCTTAAACACCATCCCTTCTGAGACAGAGTTGGTCTGAGATGCAGGGGAAGCTTTAGCCTAAATGACAGGGGAGCCCCAGCCTCCACTGCTGGAGGCACTTGAAGGAAACTGAGCCAAATAGATCTGAGGTGGCAAGTCAACACACAAGGGTCTCCATCACCTGGACTGGGGAAAAGTAAATTTAGACAGAGCTGAGACTGCACACAGAAGTGACAGATGAAAGCCAAACAGGAAAACAGCCTTTTGGGAATCGGATTTCTCTTTGCCAGGCTGGACAAATTTGGCCATGTAAAGACAGTAGTCATGTTCATGCATCTTAGAGGCAGTGCTATAACAGATGTTGCAGTGAGCTAAAACACGAGATTTTCATTCAGTTTTAAAACTGGGGCACTATGACTATCCCATCCTCAGCACTCAGACATTTGCCGCTGAGCTTAAGCCCACGGAGACATGATCCCAGTCCCTGGAGTGAAATATTCCACTCCTGCCTCATCTCTAGTCCCTACAGAGCTTGCAGACCAAGCTTTACTCTTCAAGAAGAGCAAAACTTAACTGCACCCCAGCAGGGCTGCATGTGGCTGCTGAGATACAAGGCATATCCACCCCTTTCCCAGGAACCTGACCCCAAATGCAACTTAAACAAACTTACAAAACTCTGGCCAGATCTATGTTGAAAACACAGTTTTGCAGCTGTGCAGAGGAAACAGCATTTAAAACTGTTCTAAGAGCAGACTGTCACTTAAGGTCTGACCATCCAATTACACACTTAGGAGCTGTAACGTCATCTTCATCACACCACCACTAGAAGTGAAGAGCATCCCCTTGAAGAGCATCACAGAGGGATGAACATCTCTGGCTGCTCTGAATCAGCATATAGCACAGATGTCAGCAGAAGTCCTGTAGCTCTGTAACACCATGCCCCACGATGGCACCTGCTGGGTAGTCTCTGTAACACCACAATGCTATTAACTTGCTAGTCTGATTCCCTGTATGTCAGAAGCTTTTAAAAAGTAGATTATAAGCCTTGCAGACAAAGACGTCATCTTCTTGTGGGCATGTGGTGGGTAAGCTGCTAACCTGGCCAGAGCCAGTCACCCTGATATAGATAATTGCATCTCCAAATGAGTCCATCATTGATGCAGAAAGCTGTCCTCCATGGTTTCTAAACCTCTAGGTCAATCCTAGCGTTGAGGAGACTGAACAAAGCCACTCAAATCAATGATATAGCCCAATAAAGGTCAACCAGAAAGCCAGGAAAGCAAATTTAACCCTGCCCCCTAAAAATCAGATGCTGTCTATTCCCAGAGGTTCCCCTGGCACCGCTTTGGAGGCAGGATTTCTCTGTACCAGGAGTTCCTATCCCCTGCAATATGAGGTTTTTGTGAAAAAGGAGAATCTGAGTATACAGGTTTCTCCACCATCCTAGCCTGTCTGTCTCCCTCCAAGAAAGAGGGAGCTGAAGCCCCAAATTCAGCATGTTTAGAGCAGAGATACATCCAAGTGGGACAGTTGCTGGTACAGGAATTACTTGCTGAGATTAGTGCTAAATCTTTTTTAAAAGGTTTTACAGCAAAACCTCAATAACTAAAATAAATGCATCATCTTTCTGCTTGTATTTCTCTGTCTCCGTCCAGTTTCTTTTATGGGGTTCTTCCTCGATACAATACATTCAGGCATGTTATATCTAAACCCTAAATCCAGGTTTCCAGCAATGCAGTGCAACTGGACACAACCAATTTCTTAAGAAACCAGTGCTGAAGCAAAGGATGCCCTAGGGCACAAAGCAATGATTTCACTCCAGAACCTCTGTCCTACATAACCCATGCCAACACCCACTGAAAGCCAGACAGACCCTGTGCAGGATTTCTAGAAGCTGTTCCCTTACTTCACACTTGTTTGACAGGCACAGCCCTTGCAGAAACCAGACTACTATTCATTTCCTCCTGCTGCTACAGAGACACAGCAAGTAATTTCTAGAAAATTACCCATGAATGAACTCATGTTGACTATTTTTGTGCTTAGAAGTCAACTGCAAATGCTTTCAAATGGAGTCAAGAGCTTTGGACCTTCCTTAATGAAGACTAGGAAGGTGTGTTAGAGCAGCATAGCCTTGCTACAGCTGGACATGACTACATTGTATTTTTCCCCTAACTAGCCACCTTGCCAGGGCTAAAAATAAATAAATAATTAAATAAAAATCACTGCATTATTTGCATGTTGGGGAGGCTAACGAAGAAGCTTGCACAGAAGAACCGATTTGGTCTGAACTAACTGCAGCCACTGCACACCTCTGGCACTGTGCACTGAGCTGCACAAACAGATTTGATTTTTGCTTCATAAACAAGTTTAAGGATGTTTTCTCATCCTTTTGGAAACATTAGCATCATTTTAACATTTTTTTTAAAAAATTTATTTTTCCTCCCTTATCTCTCCTTTCCAGTATCAATCTGCGTGTGAGCCAGTAACTGGACTAAAAAGCACATGGCGTGATTAGCGCAATACCTGAAAAACTAAATTTTCCTTCCTGCAAAAAGATGCCGTTTGAAGTTCCTTGTGTAGGGCTTAGTATGGGACCTGCCAGTACATGTTGGATTTCAGGATTAGTGTCCCATTGTGCCAGGTCACTATCAGGCAGTAACAATACTGTTTAAAACATAAAATAAAATGTATCTTTATCCCCAGGAATTCAAGGTATTTTAGAGAGCATCCATATCTAACATTCCTGGAAATAGCTCAATTAGACTGAAAGGAAGTGAAAGAGTGCAAAACAAAGCAGAAAAAAAGAAAGTATTGCCTTGGACAACAGGATAAACTGATAAGCAAATAGCCATCAGGGATTTAATAACTAGATGCAGGAGGTGAGACCTCATTTATTATTGCACTGCACACAAAAAAGCTAAAGCTTAATTTAATGAAACACTACCTAACCTTATGTAGATTTATTTCAATGAACACAAGCCTTTCTCCAGGTCTGACAGAAGATGCTAATTGTGATTGATTGTTACTATCAATCGGAGCAGCAGACAGGTTAACTGACCATATTTTTAATAGGTGGGTGCGTGTAAGATACACAGCAAAACAAAAAATGCTTCTTGATTTCAGCAGCACAAACCAAAGCACTTCAGAGCCCTTTAAAAACAAAGCCATCCCAAAGAGGTGGTGGCAAAGTTTTGGTACCCAAGATAAGATGAAATAATGATCCTCAAAACCAACAAGAAAAGAAACTCCCTAAAACAGTAGAAAGAAATCACCAGTTCCCTATTAGTTGAAAGCTCTCCAATAAGCCACAATCCCAACCAGAAGTTTTCATTACTGTTTCTATTGATAGCTGGCACCACAAGATGATAAACCAGCATCTCCATGAGAATGCCAACACATATTGGAGTCTTCACCTTCAGGTGCCAAAAAATGGGAAAAAATCACAAACCAAAACCAAACCAAGAAGCACACAATTCCACATGTGCAAGGCTGTATTTGCTAGAATCTCCCCGGGAACGGCACAACACGCTCCCTGTCAAGGCTAAATATTCCCATGCAATAACCCAACAGGCAGATCCTAAGTGCAGTGTAACTTTGGCTGCCCACCAAGGTACTTTGTCCCAGCAACGGGTACTTTTCCACACTGGAGTTGTGCAAAGCCAGTGAGTCAGCACCACTGAAAAACGTTCCTCTTGGCACGGTGCCTGCGCTTGGCAAGGAGATGGACATTGTCTGCCGTGCAGTAAGGAGCTTGACAGCATGAGCACTGCATTCTTCACGGCACACGGACAGCTGCTTCGGCACAGTCTCAGCGCTGTTAGGACATGCCAAAAACCAGCTGTATGGGTGGTTTGGCAAAAGAGTTCATTTCAATGCTATTTGTAGATAGCTTTGATAGATTCAATTCTATCTATTCTATTCTATCAATATCTATTTGTAGATAGATTCAGAGCCTCCAGCTCTGAAATCAAGAGCTGTTCTTGCCTCCAACATGCTTAGATGGTTTCCACAGGTTTAGCCTGATTGTTTTTAGGCCAGCCAGCACCTTTTTGGTCCCAGTAACAGGAGGTGAGTTTCCAGACTTCATGAAGGTTTCCAGGGAGACAGATACAGCTCTTGCTCAGAAAAATCCTTGCTATTATTAATCCTTTGGGTGATTTACTAAATTTGAGATCAAAGATCATCATGATGACCCTGTTTATTTTTAAATAATGTATATTTAGGACTTCACAACCTAAAAACAAGTAGGATTCAACAGTATGGACAGCACCTTCTTCAGATCCCAAAAGCAAAGACAACCTGCTTCAGCCTGAAGCACCATGTAAGGAAAGACATTTGGGAGAAGACTTTAAAGGTGCAAACAGCAGTAGAAGTTGGTGTCCTACTGGATGAAGTTCCTCATTTCCATCTCAGATTTGGTCACAGTTCTTACCTTCTACCATTACTTTGGCCTATCCTCAGCATATGCAGCGTATTTACTATCACAGGGAGAAGGCAGTCAAGCCTATCACCACTGAAGACAAAATGCAACTAGATTTCTGTAAGAAGAATAAACAAAGATAGAAGACTAAAGACAACAGACACCTGCTCATAAAACCATCTGAAGAGTTTAACATATTAACATGCAAATTTTATGGAGAACCCCCATGTCATGTTTTCGGGTGTTAGACAATTTCTGGACCCATGAGGACAAGACCCTTTCAAACCAACAGATGTCAAGTGAGGGCTGGAGCCCTCAATTCCCAGCACATTGCTGCCACAACCCTGATGCTATCCTGATGGGAGTCCAGAAGGAAAGAAAGAGATCCGGAGGCTGAATAATTAATTTTAAAAGAGCCTTTGAAAAGAAAGTGATTGATTAACTAAACACCTGCTAAGAGAAAGGGTTTTCAGATAGCACCCTGATGGGAACAGACATTTAGCACAGCAAAAAGTGGGCATAACTAGATGACATTTAGGCAAGGGAAGGTAGAAGGAGTCATGCAGAAGAGCCTTCCCAGCAGTGAATTAAAGCTCACGGGGGAACAGGATGATACCAAAGGGATGTTGCTTGGAGGAGCACTACACCACTACAAATGGTCAGCCGGTATGGAACCAGTAGCTCTCCTGTACTGCAAAAAGCCACACCTCATGTAGGTACAGATGACAGGATGGTTTCTGATTTTCTCTTGATACTTAAAATGCAAGGACTTTTTCCCTTCTCCAGTGTTTCAAGCCAAATTATGAGCCATATGGCCTCTGTTCCTCACTTTTTTCCTCCACAGAACAAGGACAACAGTTGAGTCACACTCACACAGATGCTATGAATGCTCCTCTTAAAAATCCTAAAGGGACAAGAGAAGAGAGACAGGGTGTGTGCACGGATGGAGAAAAGCAGGCTCTGGAGCTCAAAGGAAGATTGTTGCTTCTCTTTGAGAATCAGGCTGCATGCACTGATGGATCATTAACCCTCAGTATTGTATCCTTCAGGAAGTGCACACATCTACAGCTGTCCTGGAAAAGTTAATTTCACCATCTTTTGCCCCATCTACCATATGCTATGCCCTCAACAAATCCTTTATTTCAGGACAACAAGCATCTTCAGCCAGCCTGTGGATCAACTTTCCTGGCTTTTATCAGAAAAGCACTCAGTTGTATCTGTGTCTTTCTAGCATAAGAGTGCTGGATGTGCAAATGCAATATCATGGACCCAGTCCTGCCAGACAGGTGAAGCAACCAGCTATCAGGCTCTATCAGAGAGCGTGTTTGTCTGCACAGGAAATCACATTTGTCTTGCTTCAGGGGATTTGAAGGCAAATATTGCATCGCTTTTTATCATCTCCAGTCCCACTAGATCTAGTTTCACCTCAGGTCCCAAACTCCCGGGCTCTGCAGACTTCTGATCTTGACATTGCCCAAGGAAGGATGTCTGAATCCCACAGCCCAGTCTCCAGACTCTTCCCTGGGCTCTTTCCTCTTCCCCAACTCCACTTGGCCATTTCTCCAAACTAAATCTACATACAGTTGGGCTCAACAGCAAAAGCGCAGCAAGCAGCCCTATGAAATAAGACCCTATTAACAGAAATGCCTTCTGGCAAGGCTTTAAAATCATTAGTCTCCAAGCAGATATGATTTCGTACAACCCAAAGGCTTGCACTATAGGTGGAGCTCTTCAAACTCAAGGTGACATTCAATATAGTGAAAAGCTGGCCATAGATGGAAGTACAGAAGGAAGTTTTGACCATCTCCTCTCTGGTCCTCATCTTTCTCATCCCATCTCCACTTTCCCATTCAAGGGCACAGTCAGAGGACACTCACTACACATGCAACAGCAAAGCAGCTGGATAAACCTGCTGCCCACTCGTCATGGGACATGCAGACTATTGCTTGGAGGTTGGAACAAGACTTGTTAGTCTCTGATCTTGCTTCTTGTGGGCTTCAGAGCAAACCATCTGCTGTTAACAGACAACCAGCTCTGTGTATCAGGGAATGGTGAAGGGGCGGAATGCACCCTGCTGAACACCACCTGGGCCACAGTTCCACATGCAGCACTGAGCATCCTCCACCACTGCTCTTGATCAACCTTTGCAACACTCTGCACCCTAAAATGCAAGCACTGTCTTCCCAGATGTTTTTATTTGATACTGCAAGGAGCGTTTGCTGTCTCTCAGGAAGAACATAAAACAAAGCAAAGGGCCAAGTCTCTGGCTGGGAGTCTTGCTCCAGATAAGGTTTACGCAAATTATCTGGAAGATAGAAGGAATTTGTCTGTTGTTTAGTTTCTTTAGAAGACTATGGGGGGCACACAGGCCTGGAAACCCCACAGGAAGGAAATCTCCTAACAGGTTTTGTGATTTCCTGCCATGCAGAAAGCATGTGGAGCCCAGGTTCTCACTTGGCTGCTTCTGACCTTCATGGATGGTACAAACTCAGTGGGACAGGGAAAAGCATTTATCGTGCCCAGAACTTCATTCCACCATCCACAGAGGCAACGTAGCTAAAAGTGTGATGCAAAATAAGCTGGCATTTCAAGGAATTGCCTATAGAAAGAAATCATTAAAAACAAAGATAGCTAAAATAGAATTCTTCTGTCATGACAGGTGTTTACCTCACCTAGGAAACTCCTAGTGAGCACTCTTGAACTTGGAGAGGACCTCAAGCATGCTCCAAGCCTGCCAGATAGGTTCTGACAGCCTACACAGATATTTTTTCTGCTTTGAATGTCAGCATAAAAAATTAGTTAGATGCCTTAAAAAAAAAAAAACAAAACAACTTGCATTCAAAAGGTCAGTGCCTACACTACAGTATGCTATCTTGTCTGAAGTCAGTCAACCAGCAGAGAGAGTTGGAGGTGTAACCATTCAATAGACCTAGGTACAGAAGTACTCAAACCAGAGACTCAGACCAGCATGACTAAAGACCACAGGACAGCTTTATCCAAGCCCAGGGCTGTGCCCAAGCCGACATGTTCCATCTTTAACCTGGACATGTCCAAAAACCTTGGAGAAGAAAGGACTATATGATTTCAATTTCAAGGTCTACTCAGAGGCAGATGACAGGAATGTTTTGTCACCTCACCCAGTCTCATGATGATCTGCAATGCAAGATTACCAGCAACCATGTAGGGGCAGCACAGCTTGTTTGTTCGGTTTTTGCAGATTGTCACATACTCAACACATCTTGCTGTGAGCTGAGTTTAACCACTGCTGGTGGGGTTCTGCAAAGGACACAAAGACTAAGCCTCAAGCTCTAACAAAAACAAAACAAAACAAAACAAAAAAATCACAAACTCCTACTGCTGCAGCTCAACAGCCAAGCCTGGAGAGCAAAAACCAGCAGAATCAACAGCCAGAAAAATGCAATGGCACAAACTGTCCTGAGCAAGGCAAGGATTGCCTCTTTTGTTTGTGAGGCATCTAGAACATCTGGGGCGTGACTTGACTCTGGGTTCATGTGCTGACTTACCACCACAGTAATTCTATGCAGGAGGGGTGCCTTGAAGTTGTATTTGTCATATATATTATCTGCAGAGCAGCCTGGAGACCATCCAATCCAGTACCATCCTTTACACAGGCAGAAGAGTCAGACAACACAGTACTAGTAACATGAAACTACTCACCATCGGTGCTCCGCGGTGACCTATAATGGCTGGTTTTGGTCCCAGAGCCGCCTTCTCCATTATGCAAGGGGACGAGATGGTGAGGGGGACGAGGTAAAGTGCAACTACAATTGCAAGGTATGCAGTGAACATCAGCATCTGAGAAGCTGAGATGGAAAGAGAGAAAGAGCTGATGAAAATGTTGCTCCTGACCACACCACACCAGCAAAAGTCAAGACACATTCATCTTCCTCCAGAAGAGAGACTGGTCTACAGCTGTTCACTCTAGTACAATAGCAGAACCCTGTGTTTAGGGAAGATCATATTCTATCTAAAAAAACCCAAAACAAAACAAAAAAACCTACACACACACAAAAAAACAATCAAAAAACAACTCTGAGCTAATCAAGTCCTGAAGGAAGTTTCCACATCATTTTGCACTGAGGAAACAGAGTTAAGCAAATTGCTTAAAGTCCCAGCAATGCCGCCCAAAACACTGCTGATTTCCAGACTTTTGGGCAGGACAGCACCAGATTTTACCCTGCCTGACAACAGAAATAGATCACCAGTTAAACATACCTACAAATAAGTCATGGCACCATGCTGCTGCATTTAACATCACTTGGGTTTACACCAATTGTGTTTACATTGGTGGTTCACCACCACCACCCGTTTCAGCCAGGGGAAAGCCACTTTAACTATTTCTGCATTAAGAAATGTATCAGCCAGAACTGAGTTAATTCACAGTAACAATTTACTGATTAAGTTGCTCATGCTTAAATAAATCCTTGAATTGTGATGGTGCTGCACTCCCCAGGGTCTCCGCAAGAAACTATCACAGGATCAGCAAATTCAGCAACAAGGGTATCGAGGGTATCGGCTGCAACGCCTGGGGCCAGATGAGCAGTCCTGCCTCCCACACCGTGCCTCAGCCATCCACCTCCGACAACCAGTGACTTCTCACAAATTCCAGAGTCTCTGGGAATCTTTCAAAGGTGCTGACAGTGCAACGGAAACACCCCTTGTACTCAACAGATGTGGATTGCTTATAAAGAACAACAGGCACCTTTGAACTCCTGAGCTATTTGGAGTCACTTGAAACCACGCATACTAAAGCAAGAGATGTCTTTTTATTTTTAAATTATTATTTATTTTGCAAACTCATTAAGGCTTTGGAACTCGAGGAGGAACCTCCAAAAAAATGCTTTAAAACAAATATTTGCAATGGATGCAAGATGGAGAAGCCCTTTTTTTTTTTTTTTTTAGGAAAAAGACAGAACAGCCCAGCTCTGGTCCTGGCCACACCGATCTGGTTTCACACATAAATAAGCTGCTTTTTGCTTCCAGCATCTAATAGCCTCATTCAAACATGTTCCTACAAGCCAGAAAGTAACACTAGTAACTTTGCCAGCTAATTTTTCCTCCTCTCTGGAAGAGATGTCAATCACCCGCAGAGCACTCAAGGAACTGAATGGCATCTTGCTAAGTGAGCACATGCTGTGTCCTGTGCCATAAAGGTACAGTGCCCTGTAGCTGCACGTTACCAGCATCAAAACCTCCACATGGCCACAGGACATGATCCTGACCCAATTCGTGCTCACCCCAGGAACACCACACACCAACCAGGCTTTGAAAATCAGCCTAATTGTCAGCAAAGTCTCAGGCTTTGCAAAGAATCTGGTCCCTTCCTTCCCAGTACTGCAGTTTAGGGATTAAACGGCTCAGATTCAGACTAAAGGTAAGTACCACGTGAAATGCCTGTGCTTCCAAATATTTTGATCATTGGACTGCACCCACAAGGAAAGGATGTCCTCACATCATGGGTCACAGACCATGTCAAAATGGAGCTGAAGACCTCCCACCCAGCCATGCATATGTGGCAAGTGAGACAATGCACAAAAAACCCAAAATGAAATACAAAGTACACACTGTTCAATTTGAGGTTGGATGGCCTGTGTGGAAGAAGCTCTTCTGGTGACCAACCAAGCCAAGCAAGCAGGACAGATAAATCTCCTACTTTCTACAATGTGACACTGTCACTAACAGCAGCATTTAGATGCAAGCCTGCCTTCTTCGTTCCTCCTGCTCTTGGTGATCACTTCAGCCTAGTTTGGGTTCCCAGAAGGGCATGCTTCTCACACCCCCGTTTGCTACCCAAGGCTTCCAGGGATGCTTTGAGTCCAATGTTTTCTATCTAGCCTCAGAAGCAAGCTTTTGAAAACCAGCTACTATCTTTTAAAACACTAACTATTCAAGAAACATCTGTTCTTTGGGTTCAGAAAAAGTAGCATGGGGAAACAAACAAACAAACACAACCAAAAAAACCAACAACATACAAATTTGCTCAGAAAAGCCAGTTGCTGAAGATTGTCACATGCCTCAAAGAAAAGGCAAGAACACACTTCCACCAATGACTGTAGCTACACCAGTTATTTCCTAAAGGTTATTAGTGAGTGAAATCCTATTTTCCCATTACAAGTGACTGTAGGTGCTTAGAGATTTCAGTTGTTCTCTTCCATTTTTAACACCACCATATCAAGCATACCTGCAGCAAAAAGCCTGTAAATGCCTCCAGATAAGATACCTTTTGCAAGTAAAATGACCCTGAAATAACTGTAATATGCAATGGTACAGAAGAGGTGGATGTTCTTCCTTAAAAACAAACAACAACAAAAAAACCCAACCCAGGAGGAAAAAAAGAGAAGGAAAACAGCAGCCTGGCTTATTTAAAAATAAAGAAAAAAGGGGCGGGTGGTGGGGAGCAAAAGAAAAAAAGCCATTTTCAGGGAACTCAGCTGCAAGAGTAAAAGCATGAGGAATTCAGGAATACATGCAGCCTCTGCTCTAGGCGGAACTACACATCCTTCCTCAACTGCCAGCCTAATTACATGCAAGGACATATTTAAGAACCACCAGGTACAGCTTTACTGGCATATTTATGAATTAAGGCAGAGCAATTCTTTCTTGAAAGGTGTCTCTGGATATCAAAAATCCTTCCATCTTCAGACACCATTTCCTCATTCTTAACTCCCACTTCTTGGAAGTCTTTCGCAAGTGTCTGCCAAATCCCTCCAGGGCTTGTATTTTGCTGCAGGTTAAATACCAATTAAAATAATTTTCCTAGAGCTGGCACAAAGGTCTGAGAACATCCATGGATACCCTGAAGAAAAATACTTCTGAGGGCACAGAAGGATCAGATTATTTCACAAGAAAACCTGGAGGAACAGCTCAGGCCTGGGAGAGCCCCTGGCAATGAGGTGGGACAGGGGAGATGCAGAGAAGACCTTATTTCAGTGGACGGGACCACCAACAAGAAGAGCTGGGTTCAGCATGCCCTTCATGGCTCTGCTCCTTTAGACCTTTGACCATATCTCAACATGCATTTAAGGAAGCACAGAGTAATCAGGGGACCAGATCTCTACTGAGCCCTCTGGGTGCTACTGTACCACAAGCAACGAGTAGCTTTCAAGAGCTAGAAATGCAGGTGAAGGAGAGCCAAGGAGCCAGGGGAAGGGAGAGGTGCTTATGAGAACGCTGCACGTTAAGCTGCAGAGGGTGTATTTATATTTTCTAATGCAGACTGATGGAAATCTGGATGCTTTTATTCATTTCATCATTGAAAATAGCCCTTTCACCTCCAGATCTGGTGTGCTTCTGACAGCAAATTGACAGCCATGGGATCTGGGTGCATGCCCAGACCAGATATATCCACTCCAGTTCCACCTGGGTTATTCTAGGAGAGCATCCACCTCCCCAGCGTGGCTGAGCTGGAGGGTGCTGAGCCCTGGAAAGGAACCAGCACTGCCTCCTGCCAGCTGGTTCCCAGCAAGAGGACCCAGTGCCCCAGTAGACATCCACCAGACCCTGACCACCACGCAAGGACACAAATGGTACTTACTGGCTTTCTCTGTTCGTGCAAACTGCCCCGCTATCAACCATGACAGGGCCGTGACGGCTGCAAGCGCTCCGATGTGCAAGAAAGGGGCTGTGGCCTACAGGAGAGAAAAAATTATTGCAAACACCCCAGCACCTTGCAAATTCACTGATCTTGCAGACTCCACAGAGCACCAGATAGCTCCATTTCCAGTTGAATTTCACGCCATTCCTGCATCAGGCTCCTGCTTCTGTTTTGGCTATCTCTTCTTCCAAATCTTACCATTCCTTTAGCACTCAGGCCACTATGAAGGCAAAGCAGGAAAAGTCTAACCCCCTTCTTGGGGAAGAGCTCACCCAATAACACAGATATTTGGCAAAGGACTGCTTAAACACCATGCAAATTCAAGTAAGGCTCTTGGTTCCACCAAATATTAAATTTCTTGTAGTCAGCTGAATGCTGATCAATGGCTCAATGTCTAGATGTGACGAGTAGCGTCCCTTGAGGTTCCATATTGGGACCAATACTGTTTAGCATCTTTACCAGCAACACAGACAGTGGGATGGAGTGTACCCTCAGCAAATCTGAAGATGACACCAAGCAGAGTGGTGTGGTTGACACTCCTGAGGGACAGGACACCATTCAGAGGGACCGGGATAAGCTCTAGAACTGGGCCTACATGAACATCATGAGGTTTAACAAGGCCAAGTGCAAGATCCGGTACCTGAATCAGGGCAACCCCCGCTATCCATACAGGCTAGGGGATGCAGGGGTGGAAAGCAGCCCTGTGGAGAAGGGCTTGGGGGTGCTCGTGGATGAAAAGCTGGACATGACCCAGCAATGTGCGTTCACAGCCCAGAAAGCCAACCGTGCCCTGGGCTGCATCCCCAGCAACGTGGCCGGCAGGGTGAGGGAGGGGGTTCTGCCCCTCTGCTGAGACCCCCCCTGCAGCGCTGCGTCCAGCTCGGGGGTCCTCAGCACAGGACAGACACGGACCTGTTGGAGTGGGCCCAGAGGGGGCCACAAAAATTGTTAAGAGGGCTGGAGCCCCTCTGCCATGGATGACAGGCTGAGAGAGTTTTAGGGTGTTTCAGCCTGGGGAAGAGAAGGTTCCGGGGAGACCTTATTGCAGCCTTTCAGTAACTAAAGAGGGCTTATAAGAAAGATGGGGACAGACTTTTTAGTAGTGTCTGTAGCAATACGACATGAGCTAATGGTTTTGAACTAACACAGGGTAGACTTAAGACTAGATACAAAGGAAGACATTTTCTACAATGAGGATGGTGAGGCACTGGCACAGGCTGCCCAAAGAGGCGGTCAATGTCCCATCCCTGGAAACATTCAAGAGCAGGTTGGATGGGCTGTGAGCAACCTGGGCTAGTGGAAGATGTCCCTGCTCGTTGCAGGGGGGTTGGTCTAGACCTTTAAACATCCCTTCCAACTCAAACTGTTCTGTCATTCTATGAACACGCTGGACTGCGTATCACCATGGTGTATCACCATGAGAGAAAGTTTGAGATGGGCCCTCTGAGTCATGCTTCTGTTTTCCAATTGCCTGCCTAAATCTTTAAAAAAAATAAGAAAAGGGAAGCACTTCTGAGAAATGTTAGTCACTTGTGTGAATGCTATTTTTTCCCCCTCCTGTATTTGTGTACTCCCAAATATACAGCAGTGATCACCAGTAACACCTCTCAAGCCTTTCATGGGCAAAGTATTTTTTATCCCTTTTTGAGGAAGGGGTGGGGAACAAATAGAGAGCAGGTCTATCACGAAATTAACAGTTTGCAACTATTTTCCTCTAGTACTTATATAACCCCACAGCATACCACAAGTCTTCCTTAAAACAGGACTAGAGCACAGAAGTTACATTCTTTTTTAGATTTATATAAATCTATGTGCACTGTAAAAACAAACTGAGAGTACTTCTCCCATAGGGCTTGGAAAAGTACGATGCTCCAGGCCTGGACACCAATGTCCAGAGCATTGCTAGCCAAACCAAGAAGAGGCATTGCCCTCTCCCTCCAGCAACTATGAGTCACACCCAGCCTCAGTATTTTCCACGCCGAACTCTGCAGCCAAGCCCTGCTTTAAGTTTAAAGGAAAAAGCCCAGGAGATGGAGACAAAGTGATACAGTAGCCTTGAAGACTCTGTGAGAGTTTTTCTGTAAAATTTCTCATTGCCAAAATTTCAGCATTGGGAGTGACAAACATCAGGACAGGGTTTTATACAGTAGAAAGTCACAAAATCCGACATGTAGCTGCACTGGCCCCTTTCCCCACCCAGAAAAGCATCCTTGCAGACAACTTACTTGCAGTGAAATAAATACCATCTCCCATTCGTCGTCCCAAAGCTGTGCTATCGATGACATGGTCACCACGGTAGTTATTAAAGTTGTAATCAGGCCAATCTGCAACAAATACGAGAGTACTTACATACTGGATCCTATCATCGTGTAAGTTTTACAGGTTGGGAAACAGAAAAAGAAAACTTTTGTATGTAATAAAAGGCCTAAGCCAACTAGCCTTAGGACCCACACGGAAAGAGGTTGGGCTCATGTGCTGTCCCAGCATAACCTCCCCTTTTCCACCGCTGGCGATATAACACTGGCCTAAACAGTCCCAGGAGGGCATATCTCATGGAGGATCTCTCACTTTCTTCACACGGTGGCCAATGGTATGGAAAGACCAGGTCATATTCTTTGCCAACACGCTGGATCAAAACCAGCTTCAATAGAGATTGGGTTCTGTCATGCAACTTCAGGAGGTGATCCCAGACTCTCCTGGCCCTGCTGCAACAGCCCGTGATGCACCAGAGACATGGAAGTCTGGCAGACTTTGTTCAACTTCACTGTCCAACATTTCTGTTCAGACATAAGCCTTGAACACACCCAACAAACATTGCACTTCAGTAAAGGGTGAATGTGTGCAAGCAAGGCTGTGCATCCTCATCACTAAGCAATCATCCTGAGATGGTTCAATTACAACTTCACCTGAGTCTGAAATGGTAACAACTGTGCAGTCAGCATCCAAGCCACATTGCCAGAACAGTTATGACGAATAATGCAGCTTGAGAAGAGGCTCTGGATGAGATGGTGGCTGAACTGAGATGGCAGGCCAAGACCCAGTCCATCAGCCACCTCCCCCCTGGCCTCCCTTTCCCTTCACATGGAAGCACTCAGTCTGAGTGAGGCAGTCAAAAAGAAAACGTCACCTCCATTTTGAAGGTAGAAAGTTCAAACCATCAAGGACTGCCATAGAAATAACTCCAGCTGTAAAAACCTAAAATCCAGGCTGTCTATCAAAAACTAGTTCACCACTCTCCATCCTCTCCATCTGGTATATCAGTCTCTGCTGTTCCACATGCCTGCCAAATTCAAAGGATGCTGCTGCTCTATGCCTCAATCTCACGTACCATCTAGGTCTGAAATCTGTGTGGGAGTCTTGGGGCAGAAAAGGCCAACTTTGCAATGAGTTGATCATCTAGGATGCACGGGACATCTCTAGATCCAATTGCAGATTTACTTAATACCTTAGACAAACAAATAAAAACCCCCACATTCCCAACATTTACAGAAATCACTTTTGTACATAAGGACAGGATTTCTCTTTCTAGTTTAGCCTCAGTTCCCACCTGCTGTTCCTCTCCTAGATGCCCACAGACGGACCAGCCAACAGCACAAGAGGTTTCCACAGGACAGTAGTGGCTCGCTCTGAGCCTCCAGCTTCTGGGGAACATGACCAAGCACATGGGGCAGCAGAAGGGGCCAAGAGATCCAGCTGCCACAGGTTGATGAGGATCCTGGCGCCAAGAGGCTGCATTCAAACTACCTCCTAAACCTAACCAACCCACTTCTGCACATCCAAGGCAGGATGGGATCTGTTTGCCTATTTAAAAGGCATCCCTCTGTGACCAATAGTGGCAATCCACACTATTTCAAGAGATTTCCTCATTAAGGACTCTGAACTAATAAAGCACAAAGCAATGCATGTGGACAACTGTGCTTTGCAATGGGGCTCTGCATGCAGTAGGCATTCTGCTCCCCCACCCTGTGGCCAGACCTCTGGGCCACCTGCCGGAGTGTAACACCAGCACACAACTCTGACTGAATCTACTTTTCATCCATTTTATATCCACCAAAGCTGAACTCCAAATTCAGCAGCAACAGAAGACTTTATCAACTACATTTCTTCAAGTGCAACCCTAATTCCCCTTGATGTTGCTGCCCTGTGTGGCACAGAGGTGTCAGGACACAAGCGTATCTCCATTCCGTCATTTCTTCTTCCCATCAGCTCCACTCTATTGCTTCTTACCCTCCTCCATGCATCTCCAACCTGGCTTACAATCCTCAGCTTTTTTTGCAGGATTACAGGAGAAAATTGGAAGGAATCGTGCAGTTTGCACATACCAGCCTTTCCCACATGCTTTAATCTATATTTGAAGGTAAATCAGCACAGCTGCAGAGAAGAATATTAACTTATTCCAGTCTCTTATCTCAACCTCCTTAGAAAGCTGAGGGAGGTGCAGGGAAGGGAAGAGCAAGACAGAGCAACATGTCTGAGTTGTGATGAAAGGTGGACTTTTTTGGAAGAAGGGAAGGAAGGGTAGGTTTATGTAGGCAAGAACTAACTGATTTCCACCAACACATTCCTCTTCTGGACTTACTCATCCAAACCCACCAGCCACCTGGAGCATGTCTGAAAAATACCATTTCCCCTGATGAAGAAACATATGTTAGACTCAAGAATCAACTGTTTTCCAGCAGCAGTCAGACGGTCCCCGCCCCCTCTTTGCATTGCATCCCCTCCTCCAAGGAAGCATAATTTCTGCATTTCTAGGAAAAGAAAAAAAAAAGCCCCCAAAGAGAAGGTAAGGTGCTTTCCCCTGTCCTGGAGGTGGTACATCTGTTCAGGCTCTGATCTTTCAAGACCTTGTCACATGCAGTACAACCAGTTTCAGGCAGAGCTGTGTATCAGCAGATTCAGGACTGGTCCCTTAATTACCTATTAGCAGATTGCCAGTTACAGTTGAATCCTGCCAAGCCGTTTCCTTTGGCACTGTCTTCCCCTGCAGCTTGCTGCATACCTTCCTCTCCATTTCTCTGCTAAACGCCAGATCTGCATCTCCTCTTACATTTCACAGCAATGTTTTTCAAACTGCTTTATGTATAAATCAGGAACTCCTTGGGTTCCAGCAAACCACAACCTGCACTTTGCACACCCCCAATTTTAACACCTACATCTTCCTCCCAAGGCCTTTCCCATCAGTTCCTCCAAGCACATCCTGAACAACTTCACATCTGCTCAGCCCCTCTTCCAGGACTGGGTTCAGCACAGAAAGGGGCACCACAGAGGTTCATAATGGAGCACCATGCTGAGCCAAGGCTAAAGTCAGGTTTCTCTAATGGCCTGGTGCTTCTCAGTCTCTAGCACTAGACCCTCTGTCAGCAGGGACCCCAAAGCATTTCACCAGAGTCTTTGTTCCCAGGTTTTGACTGGCCCTACTGTGCAATTTGCTCAGTCCTCTGAGACAAGGACACGTGCACCACAGATATCTACAATTTATGCTCTTCCCAAAAAGCCCATGACAGTGAGTGCCACATACACCGCCTGCTTCTTAGACATTGTATTGAGATCTTGCTCCCTTCCAAGCTGAGAGGAGCTATTTACCTTGTGAAGCCAGTGCAGATTCATCTGCTGTCCCACAGCTATGTGACATAGTGCTAGTATCTGGGAGGAAGAAATCAAAAGTCAGACACAGGCACAACACAACCTTTAAGTGTTTGAACATGCAGGAACATCATCATCATCCAAAAAGATAACCAAACAGGCCAGGACAGAAAGCAGGGCTGGCATGAAGATAGTCCAGCAGACACCACCTATCTCAGTTGTACAAACAGATCTTCTCCAAAGCCAAGGATACGGAGGCAAAGACTTTGATCTCTGACAGGCAGGGAGTTGAGACTTTGGTCCATGGATACACAGCTCCTGGGACTGCAGGAAGCAGTGCAGGACTGAATGGACATCACCTTGAAGGTCCCAGCACCCCAGGGTGGGGGGAAACAACTTGCATTTGTGACTGGCAGACACACCGAAGTGGAAACTGGGCCATAGTAAGGGAAAGAAGAGCTGTATTTCTCCTCAGGCCAACTGCATCACTGGTATCAAAGTCTCTATCTTTGCTCTTCATCATCTGAGGTCAAAGACTACGCATTTTTCACTTTCTATTTATTTTAGGCAACTTAAGGCATGGCCGGGGGAGGGGGGGGGGGGGGGAGAAATCACTTCTGAAAAGAAAATTGTTCAAGTCATAGGTGGACTGAGAAGTTCATGCCCTTTTAAAAACAAACACACAAACCTCTAGAAAATGGCATTTTATTCTACTCACCAATAACACTGTAATGTACGTAAAGCCAGCAGCAGTTGTTAAAAGTATTGGAATGGACCAGTCACTCCAATATCCCATTCGGTTATATAAAAACCTGAAAGACAAGCATGAAGTACAGATTAAGAAGAGATTCAGCACTGTAACAACTTCACTGGGATCAGACAAAACTTTAGAAAATGGGTCTTTCTGTTCCCACTGTACAGACGACAGACAAGCAGCAAAAAGCAGGAGTCACTCTGAAATATAAACTCAAATGTTTGTGCTTTGATCTGTCACGGGAAATTAACTCTGCAGAGAGGAACTGGACAATTATGTCAAACAGCAACAATGTGACACTGGAGAGAAAAAAAAAAACAACCACCAACCAAAAAACCATACAGAACTAGTGCTTGAGTTTTCAAAAAATTATTCCCTAGAAACAAGATAAAAGTATCCCCATGTGTGGTGGTGTTTGCCTAAATGATAGATCCAATCCTGTCCCATGTGCCCATAGACTAATAAATACAATACAGAGCTAGTTAGTATCAAGGACAGGGGAGGAAAATTAATGTTGCTGTGGAGAGTTCAAGCCTGACTTGGATTAAAACTTTTTCCACTGGATTCTTGGGAAAAAAAAAATCACTAGGTTGACTTGGATTGGGGTTAACTTTATCTCCATGCAAATCCCCTGGTACAGCAAGGACAAGATGGTTTCAGGGTGGATGACACAGCAGTACTGCTCACACACACCCAGCAGAAACACAAGCTCTGGAGCAGCATCTGGCTGCTGTGTTCTCCTCTATGTCTCAACACAAGGACCACATGAAGCCCATCCTGACTTGCCAATCTCAGGCCTAAGTCCTGCTGAGGAGGAGCAACCAGGTTCAGGATACACCTGAGCAGAGATTCCAGAAGGCTAAGCTGAGACAGACCTCACGATATGAAGGAATTCCATAACACAGTAGACCTTGGGTTTCTCCAACATCTGACAATGTGGGGCTCAGGTCAAATGGTCCCACTAGCCTTCCTAGTGAAGTGAAGTGGTTTACTAGAAAGTGAAGGTTTTAAATCTATTTACAATTGTGACAGTTCTGCTTTCAGATTCTTCATTTGATTTCGAGGATTCT